>CM029770.1:18988582-19094582 GCA_017562165.1 Ectropis grisescens
TTTTATAATATCAAAATTTATTCCCTCAATGATAATTCCAGAGAACTTAATATTTATTGTTTTTTTTGTTATCTACGTTTATTCGTACATTGTCTGCCCATTAGTAACATTTTCATTCTTGCTAAAATCTCCGAACAACTTCTATCATTGATTGTACATACCATGACGTCACACAACCACATAAATATGCTAAGTAAGTCATTATTTAATATTGAACTTTAGTCATGTAGTGGCTTTTCTACTAAACTCAGATAGTCCAATTATACATTTTCTATTAAAATCGTTGCCACTGTAACGAGTCTGTTGCAGAAATTAACTTTCAGAGGACGCTGTAATTTTACTACAAAATACGTAATCCAATGTGAACAAGCACAAAATATGTACTTATTCAAGAATAAAGCGACATACCATATTTTATTATAGCCACGTTAACGTTAAAAATAAGAAGTGGTGATAGCTCTGCTAAAATGCGATTGCCTATCATCGCGCCATGAATCATCAAGTTGCGTGAGTTTGATCTCCACTGAGCTTACACTTCAGGTAAAGTAAAACATTGTGAGGAAACCGATACATAACGAAAAATAATCTTGTCTGATACTTTCCGTTTACAATCTCCTTGAAGGTCTACAGTCACAACATTGAGTCTAAAAGTATTAATATTTTTGTTTTTTATAAATAATTAATCCTAAAGAAACTCTATCCATAAATCATACCATTTGAATGTAAGAAATGTAAGGCCCTATGAATTTTGGTGGAGCATAGTTTTATATGTGACTCAGAATATGCCTATACGACATACATATGCGTAACCTCTTTCATCAATCATTTACAATTCAATGACCTATGGCTCTCTGGTATTGTATTTTAACTTGATGTAATTTGAAGTTATCCTCACAATTTTTCAGCAACAACTTAACGAATAGTTAGTAATTTACTTATTTAATTCTTTCTAAACATTGCTACAAAGGAATCTTAATTAAATTCAAAGTTAACTGCTAAGTATTTAACAATTAGAGGAACTTTTACATTGTACAGAGTCGAACAAAATAATTTACAAGATTCAGAGATAACCCTTGCTCGCTGTCTGTAGATATATCCCGTTGGCATAAATGTGTTTCAGAATCGTTTTACGTGATATTCTCAAAGAAAGGATCTGCGTTTTCTCTAGACATGGCTAATTTAAAATGTGAAGTGTAGTCGGAGGCACCGACAGGCCGGCGCGGCGGAGCCAGGTCGGGCCGCGATCCGCACGTTTATTTATGTAGCCTCTCCGAGCTGTTACCTACGCCAGATGTTATTTTACGACGACTCGCCAACGAACAAACTATTTGTGTTTTACTTACTAATTCCGGATTTTTATGACCGCCGGCGGGAAACGCGATCGCAAATCGAGGACTTCCATAATTCATAATTCTAGGTCATGTAGAGCAATAAAAAATCTCAGTACCGATAGACAGCGAGCGAGCAATAAGAGGGTACCTACTAAAATTGAAGTAACACGTTGAGGTTCGTTCTCTCCGTTCGTATCACATTCTATCCACACACACACATTTCTTTTAGATGATCACAATACTTGAGCACTTTTGAAAGACGAAATATTAACACTAGTTTTCGATCAAGCCGGTGAGGGATCTTGCTCGTTGACAGAAGCTGCTGTGATTTCTCAGATTCGCGGACACGCCCGCGCAGCTCCATACTTCTTTACATTCCATACGATAATAAACACTATGGGATAGTAAGGAAGCACGGAACTTGCGCTTGGCTTTGTAAATCTTCAGTTTTGAAAAGGTCTTCATCTTCATGGTGAACCATCCTAGATGTCCCAGTAGCTCCTTGAAGTACCTGTATAAACACACCGTATTGTATGGCCTCGAGGCCCGGCCAGGTCCAGGCAGCTCCCGGCCGGCGGCGGCGGGGCGCGCAGGCGCAGGCGTGGAGGAGGCTCGCGACGCGGCGTGGTGGCAGCTCGCGGGGCACTGGCGGCGCGGACGACGCGCACGCGCAGACCAGCTCTAAAAATGGAGCCAACCGGCGGAGTTCGCTTACGACTCGCGAGTACCATCCATTCAAATTTGTATTTTCCCGAAATAGCCCGGTCGGCTTGCGTCCATCGGATCGGTTACCCGTCCGTGCACCGACCTGCAGCGCCGAGCGCGCGACGACTGCTCGGGTGCAGGCCGGCGGCGGCGCGCGCGCAGTGCCGCGGCGGCGCGCGCGTGAACCGAGCCGCGTGACGACCGCTTCCAAATAAACGTGCGCGCAGCGGGGCGCGGGCGCGGGCGCCACATGTGCGCCGCGCCGCCGCCGCGCCGCTCCTGCGCCGCCGCTGGAGGGGAGGCTATTGGTCGAACACCATCCACCACTGTCACCTCCGCGGGGTAGTCGAGCTATACATAGTTCCGATCACGGGATCTGGCACTCCTCGCCGTTCACTGACCCCCTCTGAAACACCACTGAATATCTAACATCGAAAATATATTTATTATGTTTACCTGTATTTGATTTTTCCATTGAAAATAATCATTATAACGTACATAGTACATGTACAATGTACATACATTGTACATAGGTACATTTCATTTTTCATTTCATTTCATACATAAATTTCAATTTGGAACTTAGATTTATCTTTATACATTATCATTTACTTTCTTATCCAAACTAAATTTTAGTCAACTAATCAATACGAGATAATAACTCACCTACGTATTTTTAAAATCTATTACAATTTATCTAATTAATTACTAATCTCACTAATGGTAGCATAGAAATAATATTTTATGAGAAATGTTCTATCGAGGTTCTTCTCAGATTCTCAATAAGTAAAAATAGAGGTGGTAAATTCGAAGAACAAAACGTACAAATGTAATCTTTAATTTAACTATTTTTGCTTCCACCGTAATCTGTATTATTACTAGTACCTGGTATAAACTATTACTGTTTTTTGCGATATTCTACGGTAATAAAGAACTTCGTAAGCTTTTGCTTGTCACTTATTGGTTAGTATCGATGACGACAACTTTACATTTTTATTTGTAAAACTTTGGATACGATAATTTTATTGATTAATAAGAAAAAGTGTACATATTGCATATGCGAGTAGTAGTAGTTTATCGTCTCTTTGGATAAAGGGTCGATAATATGCTTTATATCAAAATTCAAATTACAGTAATCAAGCCATTATTTTGGGAGTTTTAAAGCGACTGTTAAGCAAAACGGCCGACGGAAATTGTCTGGGAATAATAGGGCCTTATTTTTAAGGATATTGAAAATCAGGTATTATATACGTGAAGTCAGTAATATTTTATGGACCTTTATTACGCCATATTTCGATATCGATATCGATCTTAATTGGCCGTCTTAGAAAGTTAGCGGATACCTATGCATGTTTCTTAGGACGTACTAAATCTACCCAATCGTCCACATTTCGTTCATTAGAAAATACGTGACGTCTAGCGGCTCTGGGATCTTGGGCTATATTGTATGTATACCTTTTAGGGAAAGTTTTAACTCTGTCCTTTTACAAATGGGAAATACGCAGAGACAAATCGTAAATTGCCAGAGTATTACGAAAATGTACTTTTCAATACAGTGAGTATGGCAAGTATATGGAATGCTTTCATTTAAGCTTAGTGTAAGTATCTTTCCTGTATGCTTTCAGGTATGCTCTACGTAGGCCAATTAGTATATTTATGTGTTAGTTAGTAAGTAATGCAAGGCGGTTAGGCAACTACAGACCAATAAGCTTCAATTCACATGTGCACAAAGTCTTTGCAAAAGTAATCTTGGAAAGAATATCAAAGGTTCTAGACAAAAACCAACCAATTGAGCAGGCGGGATTCAGCAAGAACTTCAGTACAATAGACCACATTCACACAATCAAGCAAGTCTTGGAAAAATATATTGAATATCAAAAACCCTTGTAGCTTTATAGACTACTCTAAAGCTTTTGATAGCATAGATCATACATTTATCTGGCTGAGCCTGAACAAGGAGTGGATGAAGCCTATATACAAATAATTAAATATATCTACAGAGAATGTAAAAGTCGCATTAAACTGGAAACTAAAGGAGACCCTTTTCCTATAAACAGAGGTGTTAGACAAGGAGATCCGCTCTCCCCCAAGCTGTTCAATGCTGTGCTGGAATACATATTTAGAAGATTAGACTGGGAAAACTATGGTATCAACATCAACGGTGGCCGCCTCAACCATTTGAGATTTGCTGACGATATTATCCTGCTCGAAGAAGACCCAACAAAACTAGGATAAATGCTAAGAGCCATAACAGAGAAAAGCACAAAGGTAGGATTAGTAATGAATGCAAGCAAAACAAAATTGATGACCAATTCCTCAGAAGTCAACATAGAAGTTTACGCAAACAGATTAGATTATGTGAAAGAGTATGTTTATCTAGGTCAAATTATATCACCTGAGGACTATATGTCTAAGGAAATAAACAAAATAATAACTTGCAGATGGAAAAGATACTGGTCCCTAAAAGAAATAATCAAGAGTAAAGATTTAGTATGCACATTAAAGAAAACTTTCAACACCTGCATCCTCCATGCATGACATACGGCTGCGAAACGTGGGCGTTAACAGAAAAAGCAAAGAAACACTAGCTAGCACACAAGGGCAATAGAAAGGAGCATGCTGGGTATCAGACTAAGTGACAAAATCAGAAACTCTGATAATGATGACTCTGATGACTCTGAATAAGAAGAAAACCCAAAGTTGCAGATATAATAACACGTAGGTATAGAGCACCCAAAATGGGGTTGGACTGGACATATGCTACGCTGCAAAATAAATAAATAGAGTAAACAAGTAACTTTGTGGTACCCAAGAGAGAACACCAGAAGTAAGGGGCGCCCGAAAACAAGATGGAGAGACGAAATCTGCCTAACCTTGGGGCTAACTGGACCAGAGTTGCAGAAGACAGAGTTCAGTGGAGAGAGCTGGAGGAGGCCTATGCCAGGAGGCACGCCAGTGCGAGACATACTTTAGTAAATAGGGATTCGAAAAAATATATTGCCAAATTTGTAGCGAATTCGGAATAAAAGGGCTTCATTATTATTATATAGTAAGTAATAAATTAAACCCTTCTATGATAACCCTAAGTTCGGTAGACAGTAGAGGAAATCTGATGATGAAGATAATTTTACTGACATGTGCTCGTATATTAAACACTTTAGTTTCGTTTATTATCCTACTTGTATTGTAAATGTCAATGTTTGGATATTTGGATGTTTGTTGTTCAATCACGTAGGAACGGATTGTGCTGAAGTTTGGAACTCAGTTAATATATTATAGTCTGGAAGAACACATAGGCTACTTTTTATCCCGGGAAACAACGGGAACGGGAACTAAGCCGGTGAAACTGCGGGGCACTGCTCGTGATACTTCAAATCATACTTATATTAAATACTAGCGGTCCGCCCCGGCTCCGCCCGTGGTACAAATAGTCTATAGCACTCATGGATCACATACAGGTCAAATGGTGAAATAATTTTTAAAATCGGTCCAGTAGTTCCTGAGATAAATGCGTTCAAAACAAATAAACTCTTCAGCTTTATAATATTAGTGTAGATCAAGTTGTATCACGAATATTTGGATGAAACGCCAAGGTTAGAATAGGCGATGCTGACTGAGTACGGGAGAAATTTTGTCGTCCGTAAAATCTCGCCGTACGTTCCCTCAGTAAATAAAAGAATTTTGGCAAACTTTCGTAGACAAACAAGTGGGACGACAGCCAACTCATCTTTTGTCTGTTTTAAAGCGCTTTTGTTAGATTCGATACCACTATGTATCAGCAAATGGAATATTTCGTAATATACTTTTCTATTGTTAAGAACTTTATCTATTACTTTATAGGTTTGACTTATTTTAGATTTTTTTTTTATAAAAAATAAACTTAAAAAAGTAATTTAAATCTTAAATTACTTCTCTTAAATAAATATGCATGTTTATTTCATCTAAATACTACAATAGATATACGATCAAATTAATTGTCCATCCAAGTAATGTATACGTCAGTTATTGAATAATAAAATAAATGTTGAGTACATAATATTATAAAGCTCATCGTGTTCAGCGATGGTAGTTATCTCAGGAGGTACTACTAAGATAAATGTTGAAAATGATTCAAACAAGAACAAAATTATAAATTTTGACTAACCCCCGACTACCTCTGATTCGTTATATGTACAACTGTACAATTCTGCTAGTCAAGCCCTTTCATTTGATACCCATACTAAGGGAGTTGTGAAACAAGAACGAAATTAAAAATTTTGATTAACCCCCGACGTCCTCAGTTCTCGGATTATCGGTATAACGTTTTACTAGTCAAGCCCTTTCATTCGATACCCATATTAAGAGAGTTGTGAAAAAAGAAATGTATTTCGCCATTCTGTGGTAGCGTCCATCTTGGATTTAAGTTTTTTTCATAGTGTTCTACTAGTCAAACCCTTTCATTTGATACCCATATTGAGGTAGGTTGTGAAGAAATATTTTGTCCGCCATTTTGTGGAGGCGGCCATTTTGAATCGATATTAACCAAACATAGCTAAGAACATCCGCACAGATACTAACCTTCAAATAAAAAAGTCGCATCGAAATCGTCCCATCCGTTTGAGCTCTACGGTGCCACAGACACACACACACACACCCTGACAGACAGACAGACAGACAACGACGTCAAACTTATAACACCCCTGTTTTGGTCGAGGGCTAAAATACATTACTATACTACAAAAGCACAAAATAAAAATTAAAAAAAAATTTAAAAATCAGATGTGTTATCTGTACAACATTCTACTAGTCAAGCCCTTTCATTTGATACCCATATTAAGGGAGTTGTGAAAAAAGAAACGTATTTCGCCATTTTGCGGAAGCGGCCATCTTGGATTTGAAATTTGTCATAGTGCAATGTATTTTACTAGTCAAGCCCTTTAGTTTGATACACATATTGAGGTAGTAGTGAAAAAAATAATATAACTCGCCATTTTGTGGTGGCGGCCATCTTGAATTTAAATTTTTTGTAGTGAACAGTATCCTACTAGTCAAGCCCTTTCATTTGATACCCATATTGAGGTAGGTTGTGAAGAAATATTTTGTCTGCTATTTTGTGGCGGCAGCCATCTTGAATCGATATTAACCAAACATAGCTAAGAATATCCGCACGGATATTAACTTTAAAAAAAAACCGCATCGAAATCGGCCCATCCGTTTGAGCTCTACGGTGCCACAGACAGACACACACACAGACAGACAGACAGACATCGACGTCAAACTTATAACACCCCTTTTTTTGGTCAAGGGTTAAAAAATATACCTACATTTCTTATATCACGACGTTTCGCATCTTAATTTATATTTTCACAAGAACCACGACATTGTGCGAAGTACTGTCGAAGCACAAAAATTAATTAAATTGTGAACTGTAGAAGGGAATGGAAAACAAAGCACTCTTCTATAATACCGTTCAAAGCAATACCGCTGCATTGTGGACACAAAACAATCATACCATTTAATTTTCTCCGTAGAGCAAAGGAGAACGAGTCAACAAAATACGGTACGTACAAAACCGCATATTGCCTACGGAGGCAAACATTTACTTTGCAGTAAATTACCATAAGACGATATCTAATAGGATTATATCCGATCAGCTCGGAAGATGGTCTACTGAGTAAAGAGACGACGACTCTGTCCGCAGAGTGGCCGACCATCGGAGCGTCCAAAGAGCGCCCGTTGAATATTAATGCGACATTGTTATTGGCCACTAGTGCCCGCTGCTGCCCCAATCGCGCATTTCCATAACTTACTATGCTGGATCCGTGGGGAATCAGCTCACTTTGTTGGAATATGATCACTTGGTCCGCTCATATTCGCCCTGTAAATTCAGTTTTGTCGCGCTGATACGTTACATTATTCATTTAGGAATATATGATTGATCAGTCCTGATCTCATTTTACGTTCTGGAACAGTCGGGTCCATCGGTCTAAATAAACAATTTAATTTAAAAATCAATTTGCTCTTTATCTCCGTAATCACATCAGATGTGTTAGAATATAAAATAAATTATGGGAATTACAATTACACATTGCGAGTGCGTCGATTTTAATTCGAATTTGCAACCTGCTTCGAATAGATCGATGAGGGTGAAAACGGATCCCTAGCAACCCTAGCGCAACCGCAGCTACAACGTGGTGATTCACAGATTTATAGGTCTTGTTTCATCTACTGTTGCTTATTCTATGACACGACATATCACGAAGATCACGAAGCGTTACCAGACTTCGACGATACAATTACAATTAGGTACCATTTAATTCAATGGTCAAATGCAACTCATTCCAGACATGCTAGACAAATTACAGTGATTTTTTCGGAGGAGTAGACAGTAGAGCTCCTATACATAACTTTAGAAAAGTTTTGACTCTTATTTCGCCAACCTACCTTAAAGCGTGCTGGTAAATTTTTCCACCAGCAGTGGGAACATAAAGTGGACTTTTGGTTTTTTGCTACCATCAAGCCGTTAAATATCAAGTATTATTATGTGTATTCAGGCTTGAAGAGTTGAATTGTAGCACTGATTCGAATGATTATTTTCAACAGTGTTTAGCAGTCTGTGTTCTTTTAGGATGTTTACATAACACGTGTCCTAAAGTACAACAGCGAAGCGATAGACCACGCTTTTATAGTATAGAGTGACGAGGCAAGCAGGGGCATGTGTCTAATGATAAGCAACACGCCTGGCCATAACAGCACAGTGTCACGCAAATTATTGAACGTAACGCACTTGAAAATGTAGAATCCAAATCATTACCTAGCGCTATACTGCGCTCGTCACGCAGAGATGGGAGAAGATCTATCTCTGTGCCCTGTAATTTATCTGGAAACACTGCCTTTCAAACCCGAAAGTACTGATATTTGCATATTCCTACTTAGCGGTAGAATAACTGCCCCAGGCGGACTTCGCAAAGAGTCCTATCACTACACCGTCGTAATGTGCCAAGTAAATGAAAAATTTTAAGCGCTCCTAGATTATTATGATTATTATTATTCCAGATCCACATCTAGTGGATCTGGAATTTCTCGCTTTGCCTCGTGATTCCACTTGATTTTACACCGTCACTCATGTACAACATATTCACATACCTCAGGAGTTTTGTACACAGCGAAGATTTTTAATGATGTTCTTTTTAACCCAAAAAAACCCAAAAAAAGGGGTGTCATAAGTTTGACGTCAATGTCTGTCTGTCTGTCCTGTCTGTTTGTCTGTGTGTGTGTCTGTCTGTGGCACCGTAGAGCTCAAACGGATGGGCCGATTTCGATGCGGTTTTTTCTATTTGAAAGTTAATATCCGTGCGGATGTTCTTAGCTATGTTTGAGTACTATCGATTCAAGATGGCCGCCGCCACAAAATGGCGGACAAAATATTTCTTTACAACCTACCTCAATATGGGTATCAAATGAAAGGGCTTAACTAGTAGAATATTATACACTATAAAAAAATTCTAATCCAAGATGGCCGCCACCACAAAATGGCGAATTTTATTATTTCACTCACTACTACCTCAATATTGGTATCAAACGAAAAGGTTTGACTAGTAGAATATATTGCACTATGACAAATTTCACATCCAAGATGGCCGCTTCCATAAAATGGCGAAAAACATTTCTTTTTTCAGAACTCCCTTAATATGGGTATCAAATGAAAGGGCTTGACTAGTAGAATGTTGTACAGATAACAAATCTGAGGTAGTCGGGGGATAATCAAAATTTTTAATTTTGTTCTTGTTAATACCCACGACGCGACGGAACAGAGATGGTATATGCGTTTAAGGTGAAAGGAAACTTGTGCAAATACATGTTGCCATTTTTCACCAAAATTGCTTGTCTGATTTTGATACAGTTTTCAGTGATAGGTTTAGGTTTGGTGTACCTACATATATTCTTAGAAAAGTATTACAAACCATAGTACAAGCTTCGCTTAGTTTGGGGTCTGATGGTGTTTTGTGTGAATTGTCCACCAGTATTTTTATTTTATTTTATTTATTACGTTGACAACTCACCAGAGGGCGCTACAGCAAAAACATGGTTTCTGCAAATCCATCAATTTTTCTCCAAAATTACTAGTCCAATTCTGATGTAGTTTTCATTGATAGATAGAGGTTCTTAGATCTTAGATGGGCATTGCGGTGACAACTCACCAGGGTATTAGAGCGAACATTGTTTGTGGAAATTCAAGTTGGCATTTATCTCCAAAACTACTAGTTCAATTTTGATGCAATTTTCGATTATGGATTTGCTTTTGATTAGGGTATGTTCTTAAATGGGCGTTACTATGACAACTCACCAGGGGGGCGCTGCAGTATACATTTGTATGTGGAATACCAAAACTACTAGTCTGAAGTTCATGTGGTTTTCATGGGTTTTTAGTTAATAAGTGGATATGTTAAAAAGGTGTTACGATAGTAGCTCACTAGGGGGCGCTGCATTAATATATTTATTCAGTGTTGGGTTTGATTCATGTATGTTATTACGTTATAGGTGTTACGGTGACAATTCACCAGGGGGCGCTGCAGTAAACACTTGTTTGTGATTAACCTAAACCACTTGTCCGATTTTTATGCAGTTTTCAGTAATGGGTTTATTAATGAGGATTTTATATAGGTGTTACGATAGTACCTCACTAGGGGGCACTCCATTAGTAAATTTTATTTTTTAGTAGCTACTACAATAAGAACACTTTATAGAACTCTTCAGGAAAGTAGAAAAATAATAGTAAAAGTTTAAACAAAAATATAAGCTCTCTAAAAAGTTTAAAATAAAACAAAATTATTATTTTTTGTGAAAACTCAGGACGGAAATTAAACAACTTTACTCGTCTGCCTTTTTTTCGTAGTAAGTAATGTTCGGAGGTTTGCATTTGTATATCATAGAAATAACCTAATTACAACGTAATAAACTGGACTGGAAAGATAAAGTTGTTAAAAATTTAATTGACGCATATGTAATTGCCAGTTCAATGTGACTCAATTACAAGTATTATTTCAATAGTAATGTAGGTTTTACTGTCTGTTAAATGTCTGTATGAGTAACTTCAAAAATTAATGGGATGGCCCTGACAAGTGAAATTACGTTTCAATACGTTTGCTGGTCGTAACCTAGCGTACTGAGACATAATTTAACTTATCGGGTCCGTCCGTTCGCTATTGCAGTTGAGAGCCAAAACTCTTTTTTTAAATAAGTATGAAATCGAGTTTAATGCCTTTGTTACTTCATTTAAATTGTACTGAAAATTATATAATCACTAGCGACGGTTTTTATTTTCTTTATACCTCTTGTATAGTGACAATACGTAGCACGATACAGCGACAAACGATGGACAGAATAAGTAACAAAATGGAATGGACCTAGTGGGAAAAGACGGAAGGGAAGACCTATGAAACGATGGAGTGACGAAATCATAGCCATAGCGGGAAAAGAGTGGACTGAGCGAGCTAAAGATAGGGAAAGCTGGAACGCACTGGAGGAGGCCTTTACCCAAATAGGGGTTCCTGTCTAAACTTTTTTTTTATATCTCAATAATGTAATGTAACTTGTAAAATAGCATTAAGGCCAGGTAGTTCTGCCAAATTAGGCATTTAACGCTGTCTTGTCCTCGCGACCGTCACCGACCGCGGAATCGGTGCCACAGTGCAGAAATAACATTAAAATATTGGACTATTTTAAACACATTTTTGTTCAAGATTTGTTTATACTGTTTATACTAGTGATAACAATTTTGTGAATTGTGAAGTGAAACGAAGAAATATTAAATTTATCTATACTCGTAGATATACAAAACTCAACCTTTTCTTTTTGGTCACACTATAAGTAAGTTGAGAACGGCTTTTCAATTTAATGCATCTTTTAAAATGTTTCCTAATAATTCACAAGTTCGTCAAAATTTTAAAAAATGTGCTGAAACGTAATGAAAGGCCAGTAAAAATAGAAGGTTTTTGGTCAACTTTGCTAAATATCTAAACCAATTTTTTCTATGAGGTAAAAATCACTTACTGAGCATAAAATTACAAAATGCTCACAGATCCAGGTAGAGCTTCAAACGCCAATTGAAAAAACTGTTTTAGCCGATATTTTGGAAACTATATATTTTGACAATAATTGTAGCAAATAAAATTTTTCATCTTTTGTTGATAGTAAACTTTTTGTAAAACTTACCGTTTACGATTTATAGCCCATTTAGTGATACGATTGCGATGATACCGATAATAGTGGATGTAAATGATGTGGTCTACGATGGAACTTGTTTCTCTAATAGAAACAAGCACAGTGTACCTCATGTAACCCCAAGGTTCGAACCTTCGACAAAAACCCACTCTGGCAATGCGTTTCACAGCTTAGTTGTTCTTATTACAAATGTGGAGACCAAACTCTTCGTTGAACTCTTCAATCATGATGATGAACGGTGCTGTTTTTTTGAGCAACGAGCAATATGATAGAATAACTTTAATTAAAAACCACGACTACAAAAAAATCTACACGTAAAAAAATATTACCTACTATCTAAGGACACTTTGGCGAGTCAGACTAGTCTTAGAATATCTTTGTTACCAAAATCCATCCAGCCGTTTGGAAGATATGTAGAAATAAAAGATTTACAAACATGAGAGATACGCGCGACATGTTTATGCTACTGGGAACAGAATACATAATAAATCGTAATCGGTAAGTTCGAAAAAAAAGTTTACTGGCAACAAAAGATGGGAAATTTTATTTTCTACAATAATAATAGGCTTTGTAACTTTTTCAGAATATCAGCCAAAAACGTTTTTTCGAGCTGGCGCTTGAAGCTCCACCTGGATTTGTTATTATTTTGTGATTTTATGCTCAGGAAATGATTCTAAACCTTACATGAAAAATACGAATAGGAAATTTAGTGCAGAGTTAAATTCTACGAGTAATTTTACTGCCAAAAAAGGCTTCTTATCAAATTTGGTCGAGTGTCTAAATTTCATGAATAATATTAACATTTTCATACAAAAAAAAGAAAAAACAATAAATTTTGGTGGTGTCACAAACTTGGAAAAGAAATAAAAAAATAAAAATTCGAACAAAACCATACGTGTATCAATGGAAAGGTGTTCAAATTTTTCAATTTCAATTTCAAGTTCAATTGTATTGAAGTTCCTAACATTTTTTCTAAACTGAATAGTTTGCGCGAAAGTCTCTTCCAAAGTGGTAAAATCTGTATGTGAGGACTTTTCTTCCAAGTACTAAGTACCTTACTACCAAAGAATTTATCTAAATGGCATATAAATGCAAGTTAGGTATCATAAATGATACCTAACTTGCATTTATATCAGGGGATTTACGCAAGGGATTTTCCCTCTCATTATTTTTTTATCCCGGTCTCTGATTTAACGAACGAATATTTTACCGATACTTATCTATTTTCCATTGCATCCGCATTGAATTTTTTACTGATGTGGTATCGACGTCAGTTTTTTGAGACTCCCCTTTTGGTCTACAACATAAAGTAAACAGAGTACTAATTAGTATCAGCGTCTATTTGCAATTCCAATGAAAACGGTATCAAAAATTAAGATCATAGCGTGCTTCACTAGTAATACCTACTGATATTGTTATACTGTGGCATTATGATCGTAATATTTAAAATTTATCGGTTGTCAAAATTGCAAAATCAAGCACAGGCCTGTCGTCCGTGACTCCGTGAGCGCCGAAACGCGACTGATCAGGCTTGCCGAACGGCGCGCTATATATGGTAGATAATAAAACATAGTGAATAACTGATACTTTTATCAAGTTAAACTCTGCGAATGCATCTATAACTTTTAGTGGCTTTCGTTGAGTACAAAAAATTTAGTAAAAAAAAATCATTAGTTTAGTCATAAACTTGTAAAACCTTTTTGAAAAGGGGTAACTTTGGGATTTTTTTCTATCAAGTAAAATTCATTAAATCGTGTCCTTAACTATTACATATATTTTTTTCAGAGTTGAATACACTATTTTAAAGGTCTTAAAGTTGTTTTAAAAATTCAAAATTACGGCCCACACGCCCTTAAATAGTATAAGTTGAAATATAATATGTAATAATTAGGGATAGGAAATAAAGAGGCTTTATTATTATATAGTGACAAGACGAATAGGACATGTGCCTGATATAAGCGACATCCTGCCTATAACCGCAAAGTGACACGCTGCTATTAGAACCATGAAAAGTCCAAATCATTACCACCGCACTGCGCTCGTCACCCGGAGATATAAGGTGTTTTATCTCTTAGTCCAGTAATTGCTCTGGAAATATCGTCTTTCAAACCGGTACACTGTAATTTTTTTTTACTTTTATCGGTTTACACTTGACCGCCATCTCGCCTGATGTTAAACGATGATGCGGCCTACGATGAAGCGTGTTTACCTAGAAGAAACCGATTCACTCTCGATTTGAAGACACAATGTTTCCGCACTACTGCTTGGTGGCAGAATAACTGGCAATGGCGTGGTACTTTCCTGGGCAGACTCTGCAAGAGCGCCACCACTACAAATAAATACATTCCATTAAATATACTCAAAAATATGTAAAATATTAGGTTCCAGGAATTTAAAGTATCACCATCAATGTTTTCTTTCGAAGTCCGTTTCTTCTAAAATTCTTTTCGTTATAATCACTACGAACTATTTGAACAAATAGACAATGCAATTACATCTAAACTTGGAGTCTGTAAAACCAATCTTTTGAATTTGGTACGTAGGTACATGTTCTGTACCCTTCGATAGAGACTTAAAATAATCAGTACAACGCACGCAACATTAACGACAAACGAAGACAAAATAATGACTAATGTTGCGTGACATCAAAACTGCCTACAAATCATAGACTCACTGCATATCAACAGACAACAACATGGGCAGGATTGATTGATAAAGTAAGAAAAATTAATCATAGAGACAGCGCCCATTAAATGGAATTGAAGATAGTTCATAGGTTCCAAAGGTACCTTACTTATGTAGGTACTTATGTTTCGTTCGTAGGTCTACAAGTCTACATTTTTCTAGTTATATAATTTAAAAACTTAAATTTTAACGCATTTTAATTAAGATTATTAGTGTAGTTATTACCAGATGTCTTTAAATTCATCTCTGGTCTATAATGCTAAATTGTCACTTATTTCAGGACTAACTCAGATTGTAGAATTCTTCAGGGTTTTCGCAAAATCACACTAGATAGATATCCATTACCATACACTAGGTTTTAAATGCTTCATGGGTATAAACTTTTGTTATTTTTATCATCGTTTCCAACGTATACCTACTTACTTGCTATTCGTCCTTTAAAGTTCAAAACGAGAATAAAATCGTTGTCACATCGGACATTATAAGCATTTCTGATGATAAAATCCGTTGTCAGGAATGTTAGTGTTCATTTGCGATCACTTGTCTTCCACTGATTCCACTGTATCCTGATTGTTGAAGTTAGCATGCGGGGTTCACTAGAGTGGAGTGCGGTAGGTGTATAAACGCGAGCGCGCGGCGCGCTTACAGCGACTGCTGGCGATGCCGGGCGAGATGCGCGCGCGCCGCCGCCGCGCCCGCGCCTCTCGTGACGTTTGACCTTATTTAATTAGTTCGTTCGTTTTTACTCTTCCAATGTAACGCAACACATTAAAACTTGTAACCACTTAATTTACTGTTGCCATAAACGCGGCCACTGTTGACCCACGTTTAGTCACCCGCAATGTCGTATTACTCGACTCATGGGAACTATTCAATATTTCCTTAACTCAGACCGAAATCGATCTCCGATAGCATTCGTTGACGGCTGTAGAGATGTCTTTATTTGTAGTTTACTCGCACATAAACCTTGTATTTATCGGCGAGGCAAATGCGATCTCTCGAGCTATTTCAGTTTAAGAGTTCACCCACCTCGGCACTGTCTTTGGTTTCTGCAACACACATTATTATATAGTAGACGATTGCATTCCTGGCTTCCGACGCTGAAATTATTGCGATTTAAATGACTGTGTAGTGTCAAATTTCCATGCAGGGAGGAAGAGCGATTCTTTCCCGATTTGGACATGGAGACGTTGACGCACGCTTCAGAGTGACTAAATCTTAATTTAAAAATAGTCAAACACGGGCAATATTAACAAGAAGCAGACTTCTTATCTAAACTTAGACTGTAATGTCTCAGTTTGCATAAAAAGTTGAACGTGGGATTATATTCTCTGCAGGGGATTTTTCAGAAAAAAATGAAACATGTCGAGTTGGGCCGCGGCTGTAGGAGACATGGGGACTCCGCGGCAATGGCGACGTGGGGGTGTTCCTGAGGCCTGCCCACACAAAAAAAAGATGATTTACTGACAATCCACTCAACTTCAGTGATAGTCTATCGTCGTAATTATAGTCTAAATTTTTATGCCTAATGCCAGGTTCTACTGCCAAACAAAATTATAGTCGAGAAAAATCACATGCTTATTATATACCGATAAAACGATTCAGTGCCTATAAATTATGTATCTGTGTTGATATTCTCATGTGTTTTGAAAAACATGGCATATTGATGAATGTAACCTTTCTGGCAACAGTTCAATGGCAGTTATATTTTAAAGTTCTGTTTTTAACCCCGACGCAAAAGAGACGGGGTGTTATACATGTTTCACAGGCCAGGGTGTGTATCTGTGTGTATTAAGATAAGTGCGAGGGTGTGTGTGTGTGTGTGCGTAGCTCCCGAAAGACGAATCGATTTTGATTTTGTTTTTGGACTTTGTATTACCCGGGACTGTTCCTATATGTGTGTATGTACCTTTGTAATTATGCATTTTGGTCCAAGATAGTCGCCGTGACGAAATGGCGAATAAACACATGATTTTTTTTTAGCCTAGCCATAAAAGGAACCCCGGGTATGTTTTAGTCGGTAGGCACCTACCGATCATACTTGTTACAAAGGTATCCAGCGTTATTCAGCGGGGAAAAGGCTCCTTTGTTTTTAAGCAGATATATTTATTATAAAACTTCTTCTCAAAACTGTGTTTTTTTAGGTATCCATAGTTCCCCATACTTCTAGGTTGAATATTTTCTCCAAAATTAAAATGGGCCCAATTAAAAATAAATAAAAAGAACCAGTCAAACATAAAAAACAATTATCAGCAAAACCAGTCAACGAACCAGCTTTTCCGAACTCTGTTAAAAATAGAACACTTAAAGTTAAACTGTGTTGTTTCAGCGCAATGAAAATAATGCTGGGCAAGCTGCCGCGGCCCTGGATTGTGGACGACGCGAAGGACGATGGGTACACGGCGTTGCACCTGGCCGCGCTGAACAACCACGCTGAGGTGGCAGAACTGCTGGTGCGGGGGGGCGCTCGGCCTGACCTGCAGAACGCCAACCTGCAGACGGCCCTGCACCTGGCCGTCGAACGCCAACACACTCAGATTGTGCGCCTGCTTGTCGCCCACGGCGCTGACCTCAACATCTGCGACAAGGTGCGATGTCACACACAGAAACCTGTCAGAGACGACGTTGCTCATCTCTATATCTACGATAAGGCGCGACACCACTTACACATTTACAGCTGCCAGGGGCAATGCTACATGCTGTTTAACACTTACAGCCTACATTGGTTACTGGACATATTTTGAGACAAGCTCGATAATTCAGTGTAAAACACCTCGTTCCATTTAACACTATGACCTATACGTAAAGGCAAGTCTCTTTTGTCTAGCAGACGACATCCTGTTCATGTCGTCAAACTGAAACTTTTTATCCGCGCTCCGTTATAGACCACATCGTCGCTTTACATGAAGCAGTCAAGCGCAAACCGATTACTAAGAAAATCCACATCCATTTTAGGATGGAGACCCCCTGCTCCATGAGGCGCTCCGTCACCACACGTTGCAGCAGCTGCGCCGGCTACAGGACGCGCGCGATGCGTCATTGCTCACTGGGCTCGCACACGCGCATGACAAGAAGTCGTCTGCCTCCATCGCATGTTTCCTCGCTGCCCATGGAGCTGATCTAAGTGTTAAGAACAAAAAAGGTAAGTGTTTTAGCCCTTCAATTGCGGGCACTATGTAGAGGGAGGTAGACGTCACGTTTCATGTATGCAACTTGTATGTTTCTATGTATAATAAGTATGTATTTAAAACTATATAAGTATTATATCAGCTATCTGGCTGCCATCACACAAGCTTTGCTTAGTTTGGGGTCAGATGGTGTTGTGTGTTGTCCACCAATAATTAAATATTTTTTAATTTAAACTTGTGGTAACTGTAGAATCTTAGTCAAAGCGACACTGAAACAAAATTGTTGCTAAACAATCTATGACAATAAATCTACTGCTTTCTTATCCAGGGTGCGATAGATCGAAACATGAAAAAATACTCTGCACTCTTGTGCATACTAAAAGAATTAGTTTAAATTCTATTATTCTACATCTTTCAGGACAAACTCCGTTGGACCTGTGTCCCGATCCGAACCTATGCAAAACTCTGACGTCATGTCGTAAGGAGGGTTCTACACTGGGCACAGAGTCCTCTCCAGAAGGCGAAGCTTCGCTACCGGGGACCAGTACGGCTGCGCCTGCGACTCCCATAACTCTACCGGAGCCGGCCGCACCGGCGGCGCCCGTAGAGTCGCCGAGCGATCCACCGCCGACGAATGTTTGGTCTGCTCCGATGCGAAGCGCGACACCCTGTTCCGCCCGTGCGGTCACATCTGTTGCTGCAACGTCTGCGCTGCACGGGTAGCTATCGCCGTTTTATCAATGTTTATTAGTTTTTTTATTTGGTTTCGTTATGAGCATGTAATACTTTATTGTAACTCTCGATTATTTTCTAATAATAGCTGACTGAATTCGACATCTACCTGAGTTATACGTAGTATATTTCTATGGCAAACCTCTGTTGTGAAAGTTCCAATTCTTTCTCTATTATTTCCTTTATATTTTTAAAGATACTGGACGATTGACACTGGAGTACTGTCATAACTTACGTTGTTAATTTTCTTCGTACTTATCATCCACATCGTTACTATGTGCAGGTGAAGAAGTGCTTGATCTGCCGGGCATGCGTGACGTCGCGTGCTCGTGTCGGTGAATGCGTGGTGTGCTCGAGCGCGCCCGCCACGGTGGTGTTCCGTCCGTGCGGGGACGTCTGCGCGTGCGCATCGTGCGCGCCACTCATGCGCAAATGTGTCGAGTGCCGTACGCCGCTGCAACCCGCACCTACCGCCGTGCAACCCGCGACGTCAGCGCCTGCTCCGGCTCAGTCTCCGGTTACAGCCCTCAGCGTTGCCGTACAGAAGATCGACCGTAAGTCTTCATCAATCATGCGCAAGTGTGTCGAGTGCCGCACGCCGCTACAACCCGCACATACGGCCGTGCAAACCTCAGCGCCTGCGCAGGCTCAGTCTCCGGTTACAGCACTCATCGCCGTCGTACAGAAGATCGACCGTAAGTCTTCATCAATCAGGCGCGGTCCCAGCTTCGCATTTTAGAGGGGGTCACCAATACGAAGACTCAGATTTTGTGGGGGGTCACCAGTAGAAATACAATAAATCGAGTAAAAAAAATACTTTACTAGTAGCGCCCCACGATTTTACCCGCGTAGTTCCCGTTCAAGTTGTTTTCCCGCGTTAAATATAGTCTATGTACTGTTAGATATTTTAATTTTCTTTGATTTTTTGTTCAATGTATACGATTTTGGGGGGGGTCATGTCCTCTGTGACCCCCCCCTCGGAACGCGCATGTCATCATACAATGTATTAGTCCCTCCAAATAAAATTTGTACGCCGAAACAGGCAAGAACATGAGGCACTATACTTGAATTAAATCAGTACTCTGCTGGAAATGTATGTGATTACACAACCGTGTTCTGACAAATAAATAATTTGATTTGAATAGGAACAGCTAAAGCCGCAGCAGGCCTTTAGCTTCTTTCAATGATGGTGAAGCCAAAAGGCTATTTACACGGTAGGTACGTTATTTGCACGTTTTCAGATAATCTTACACATATAAACACAATTGGCAAAAAACCGTCCATGCAGTCTGGTGATTGACACGGCGGGAGTCATGATGACACAGTGAATATTTACGTAGTGTTAGTGAACACTATTGCGTGTAGTGATGAGCCAGTAAATATTGATGAATTGTTAGTGAACATTTCTGCGTGTGATGATGAGCCAGATAATTGTGTGTTTCAGTGGAGAAGGACAGCAGCAGCAACCTGGCGCAGGTGCAGGTGAACAAGGGGCGCGCGGGCCCGGCGCCGGCCGCGCCGCACACCATGAACAACGGCTCGCGGTTCGCGGGCGCCGCGCCCGCCGCGCTCGCCGCGCCCCCGCCCGCGCCCGCGCCCCCACCGCCCGACGTGCAGAAGCTGCAGCAACAACTGCAGGACATCAAAGAACAGGTCCAGACAAATGTTATATCAAAACTAGCTGACCCGGCGAACGTCGTACCAACATTCCTAAATTTTCTGCCACACAAACGTTGGCGAATAACGAATACATAAAACAAAGAATCATCCAGTTTGGTGCAGTCATTTAAAAGTTATGAGCAGACGTACGTTTCGAAGATCCATTTTTGATATATAAGACTCATTCATCATCATCATATCAGTTGAATGACGTCCAATGCTGAACGAAGGCTCCTCAAAAGATATCCCCAAAGACCTATCTTGCGCCGCCCACATCCAAGGGTCTGTTTCCGGGCACCTTCACCAAATCGTCGGTTCATCTTGTGGGAGGCCTGACAACGCTGCGTCTTCCATATAAAAATCTACGGCATACGTTCCATATAATGCTTGATGCTAGTTCCCAGTAAACTCTTAACTAAGTCAACCGATATTCACGAAAACTTTCATTTTGTATAATTTCAAGTTGAAAGGTACTTACCTAGATAGTTTTTAATTCGATTAATCATCTTTATTTAACAATATCTGAATGAAGCTGGAACGGGCCGCGTAGCATACCAGCCCACTAAATGTTCCCACTGCTGGGACTCGAGGCCTTCTCTTGCAAGGAGATAGTTAAGGCACACATAAGGAACACATGACCTCGAAATATTCTGGCCCATATCGGTTTCCTTACGCTGTTTTTCCTTCGCCGTTTTTTAAGTTAGCGGCATTACGCATCTGACTTCAAAAAACAGTGGTACACTTAGGATTTGAACCCAGGGCTCCGGATTGGCAGTCGGTGTTCTCCCGACTAGACCAGCCGTAACTTAAAACGGGTCACTAGAATTATCATACTGCAAAAAAACTCATCTTCTATATAAAAAAAAATGTTGTGTTGGTTTGTTTACGCTTCAAAACTCAAAAGTTCTGCACCTATCGAGCTAAAGTTTTAGAATGATATATAATCCGCATCAAGGATTGTTTTATCTATTTTTTCATTACAATGTGCCACAGCGAAGCGTGGCGGGGTACAGCTAATTGATAATAATTATGACGTTCTCGTTGATAGTATTAAGCCGAAATACCGTTTTGTATCTCAGGGTGAAGTGCAGTTCCAATAGGTCTCACATAGTGTTCCAGCAGTCGCAAAACTAGATTCAAATGTAATTTTCGGAACTAAACTACAATATGTTTTGTCCACGTTTAACTTCATTTTTAGGAGTTTCGTGTAGAGGTAGCCTAGGGTACACTAACCTTTTTTTCAAATCCTGGAATCTAAGCACAAAATATCAACTTTGTATAAGTATTTCAAAAACCTCTTTGAAAGCCAATACATACATATATATGTCGTAGCCGGATTGTATAATTCGCCGTATTACATTACAGCTAGCCGCTTTGAAAAACAGGGTCGGTTTGTCAAGCGGCGGTTTAACGATTAGCCAGATTGAATGCGGCTGATTAATAAACAGCCGGAATGTATTCGACGCCATACGTCATTCAAAAAGATTAACCGCCGCTTTGACAATTTTTAGTTCCGATTCGTAACACTCATGGCGCTGTCTGACATAATAACAACTATGGCGTTGAAAACAGTACGTGTGTTGCTAAATTGATAAGGTGACTGTGGATTCTGGTGTTCGGCGGAATCCTACACAATATTATTGGGGTGGTTTACCACCGTCCACCTTGCTAAGACTAAATCGGACCGGGTAGGTTACGTAGGAGTCAGATCCGACTCGGAACACCCCGACTCCACCTAGTCTTGTCGCTACTACCCCTAGAGTGTATATAAAAAAATGCGGGAGCCAGAAGCTCAAGGGAGGTTCTAAGTGGAGCGAGCCATGCGAGCGTAGGCCGGGTATGGAGAAGCGACACTCAGGGCTGATCGCAGAGCTTCTGGCGGGAGCTCACCCGGAGTCAAATCTCAATGATAGACCCTTGTCTAAGTGTATATTTCTTAGGCTAGAGATATGGCTAGAGATAATCTGTCAGCTTTTTCTGATTACCTAATACAATTAATTTTTCATTGTTTATTTTGTAAATATGGTCACCCTACAATTTAAGCAGTAGTACAATGCGGCTAAACGTTGGCCGCCGTATTGAAGAACGTATCAAACGACAATGCGGCTAATCGTTGAACCGCCGCATTACAAAACAACCCTGTTTTCAAAACGGCTAGCCGTAATGTAATACAGCGGATTATACGATCCGCCTGCGACATATATATAGGATCCGTATGCGATGGTGACCGGTTACCGGTTACCAAGTTTCTTCATCATCATCATCTTTGTTTCGGCTCTTCGATGGTTCACGTTTCCCTCTTTTACCTCTCTCCATTTCTTGCGCTCTCATGCCTCATACTCTCGGCCTCTATGTCATATGATATTATCCACCGAGCGTTTTGGTTGCTACTTCTTCTAGGTTGCTTTATAACGTTTGTAAAATATTTGTTTCAGACGATGTGCCCGATCTGCCTAGACCGTCTGAAGAACATGATATTCCTGTGCGGTCACGGCATGTGCCAGATGTGCGGCGACCGCATCACCGTCTGTCCCATCTGCCGCAAACAAGTTGAAAAACGGATCCTGCTCTATTGAATCGTTCGGAAGCGGAGTGTGTGGTGCGTCGCGCACTTATGTTACGTTCAAAGTTATGCATTTTATAGTTTCGCATACAATTATGCTAAAACGTATTTCCGAAGTCACATCTATACTGTATTGTGTAGTAATTTGGTTACGACAGCTATTACTTTTGAAGCTAGAAGTCTGAGTCATTTGCACTTGATGAAATGTAAGGTATACAAAATTTCCCATCTCAAAATGATCTAAGTAGGTTAATTTTTCCGTAATACTAACATCGCGTCACTTTCAACACATTGATTTTCAGTTGTGCAAAGGAGACTACATGCAATTATATCTCGCATCTTATAAAGATATATATTGTAGTACTTATATGCTTATGATTTTGTTGACTTAAAAGAAAAGCATAATCATAAGTTAATAAGCATTATAAGTTTCGTAAAAAAATCCTGTGCTCAAAAACAGAAACTTAATGAAATATTGCCCGTATTAATGCAATAAGTAATAAGGAGAATGGGATCGTCTTCCAGAACATAACAAGCAGTAGGATCGCTACTTACTACGACGATACTTAGGTATTTAGAGCTAGTCTAACTAGCTAGTGAACTTGTCAAACACGCAATCTGAAATAAAGTGATCATCTGATCTACGAACGCCATACCTAAACATTTTGTTTAGCGTACGGAAACATCAGTGACAAATTATCACGATTATAGTTCGCTCGTTTAGGTTTGCTGATTGAAAATGCTGTTGCATTAAAATTATAGATAGCTGGATTGTGGTCTTCATTTCGCAAGTAGTATCCCAAGCAAGTTAATGTTTTGTCTAGGATATCAAGAAAACTGGTCTTAAACTTTGGCCTAAATCTATGCTTGCAATGATTCATTGAGTTAACAAACTCGTTTGGTATATGTTATGTTCTGTTAGATATATGTAATGCTTTATGATGTATGCCAAAATGGATTCTATAAACAAATATAATTTATTTGAATGCTCTATTGAGATGAAGTATATTATTATCATCATCGTTAATGTTAAGCGCAATATTAATGTGTATTTATTAAGAACCGTGTCAGGAACATCGCTACAGTGCTCATTTTTGTGTCGTACAGTGGCGTTAGTCCGAACATGTTGCGAGAATTCTTGATCATTATTAGATATATCTTTATCATTTTAAATATTGTTTATCTATTGTTCTATATAGTGTCACATTGCAAAATATTTCTGAGTGTATTCGTATTTGAGCCCCTGTAGAGTCAAAACTGAGCACGTAATCTCATGAATTTAAATACATGATAGCAGTATAGGATAAACCAGACAGAGGATCGGGTTGTGTGGCGTGTTATTCGAAAGGCCTATGTCCACCAGTGCACAAGTACGGGCTGATGATAATGATGAATATAAGAAAAATATTTATTCCAGAACAAATAAAATTTTCCGCACATCAAAAAATAAACAAATATGGTGGATATCATAATTCTCAAATTTGACTTTATTAAGAGTCGCCATTGGTCGCCAGTCATCCTCCATTATTGTTTTACCGTAATATCATGTCTAGTTATGTACGTCTATACAGGGTTATTGGTAATCAGCCTGCATCCTTTTAAGGGATGTTAAGTACATTAGATACGTCAACTTTTGTTCTACAATTTATAAAAATTCGTATATTTTTTTTTCTATTCAAAATAAAAAGTTTTATTTGCCCGGTCCATAAGCATCGAAATTTCGTAACATGAGCGTGTGACGGTCAATAAATAATGTGCCGAAGTGAAAAATACTAAAAAGCCGCTGAACAGTGCTAGAAAGGACAACAAATACTATTTTTTAGGATATGTATTGAGTTTTACAAAGTCGTAGAACAAAAGTGGTTTGTTTAAGCATAAATAACATGCCCTTAAACAGATGCACGCTGATTACCAGTACTAACCCTGTATAGTTACTTGATCGATAGTACAAAAACATTTAGTGTTTGTTTGAAATGTCTCAACAGCCCTGTATTGTCTATTGTCATACTACCCTAGTTCCGCAGCCGGAGTTGAGAATTCAAACAATCTCAGTTTCATGAAAGATGTTTCCAAAGACTTTCGTCTTACCTACATATATTACTCGTCAAAAAACCATGGCAGCGTGGGATTTGAAACTGAGATAATTGACTTCTCAGGTATCATCAAGCGCAATATTAATACCTACCTAGAAATCGTTAGTTTTAATTATATTGTAACTGATTTCCCAATCCGTAAGCGTAGTATTAATACTACTGGGTTAAACCTATTATCGTTTAAAAAAGGTATCTCTTACTACCGCGTGCCCGTAGCATATGTTTAGAAAATACGGTGCCTCTCACTCGCGCGTTACGTTTATATGACGCTAAAGGACACGCTACTGCGCCTATGTCTTTAATCACACAAATCTAAAGGTGCAATCGGTTATGCGTATATACGTAGGTATTATCCATGCATGGGCGAACTCGGAACCTTCAGTCACAACGAGAAAGCAAAGGCCGTAATCCTTTAAATAATAAGACTGAAGAATAGGACTGTGTCCTCGAACAATGTTTTTCTTAGAAAGCAATATTTTCCTTCGCCGTTGAAGCAATCTGCACTTTAAAAAAATACTTAGATGTGCATGCGGGATCTGAACCTTACGATCTCACGATCGTGAAAGCAGACGTTCTTGGCGCTAGATCACCACAGGTTCTATGAAATCGAATGTCTTATGCATACTTCTTCAATACATTTCAACGACAATGTGCATTTATGTTTGAAACTTACAGTTGTATTATGTTTCTTTGTTTTTATGAGATAGATGCAAAGTTTATCTCAGAACGAAATTCATAAGAATTTCATATTTTATGTGTTCTCTATAGATTATGGTTATGTCTCTAAATTCACAAACACACGAAGTTTTCACTAGTATTTTTTCAGAAATAGTAGCTTTAATTTGAATGTACCTACCACTAATGATTTTTTCAATATACATATTTAGAGATTTGTAATATATTATCGAAGTATAATTTTGTTAGATAAGGTTCCACTACATTATAGAACCTATATTTTGTATTTATGAATAAAAATAAATGTTAACTAAATGAACATTTTATTTATAACATTATTAAACCTGCGAATATCAACATTCAAGTTTGTAGCACCTACAGAACGCAAGGAAATGGATTTGAGCACTTAACTTATGCATAAATAGAATCATATTATTATGTACATAAATACGTTCTGTCGGTGCTTGTTGTCTTATTTCTAAAACCGGTTAAGATTAAAGTCCACCCTTTGCAAGAATAATTTTGTAAGACACACCGCTAAAATTCACGATGTTTCTTTTGTTGCTAATGGCGGATATCTAGAAACTTATAGGATATATCACTATATATCACTATAGTCATTATTATGCTATGTTAGTCCTCTCTATATATATATAAAAATGAATGTTTATACTACACCTGCTCGGAAAGTACCTTGATACTTTATCAAATTTACGGTAGAAAGTACGTCATTGCATATCGAACAAATATGCGGCGAGAAAACGCATCTAAGCGGGAGAAAAGTGTATGAAAATCCATTTCTTACGTGGTTTTCTTTTTAATTTTGGGTAAGACTATGCGCTGGTAACCTAAATATCAAAAGCCAAAAAGTTTTTACAGTGAGTTTTTATCTCCAAGTTCGCAAAATGACACTCGCCACTAGCTGTGTGTTGGATGGTGTCAAACAATTTGAAAAAAGAACATGTGAAAATTGCAGACCCCATTGGCGCCATTTTCAATTTGTGTGTTGTTTGAGGATTCAAATATAAATTTTAATTAGTAAAGATTTAGTTTTTTATTTTCTTCGTAGGTGTAGTATAAAGCACTATGTATCACTCGAGAGAAAGTGCGATTCCCGATCTCGGGTGTTTTAAAGCCCTCGCCTACGGCTCGGGCTTCAAACGACACCCTCGACGGTAATCGGTCACTTTCTCCTCTCGGTGAACAATGTACTATTGTCTGTATGTTCGTTATAGAACCGTAAACTATGAATTTGATCGTTAAGCAAAGTTATTTATTGTGCATGAGCCAAAGAAGGTCAATATTCTGGTTATCTCCGAGTTAGTACGGCCAATTTTGGACAAGTGGCGTAGCAACGTGCGCAGGGTACAGCGTACAGCTAATTGCATAATAATAACTAGACGCTTTCCGTTACATTCAGCACCTATCCGGAAAAAGAGATCGGGCAGACAGCTGAGTATCTACTCGTGTATGAAGTGAATGATAAATAATAAATTTATACCTACTTATGTCTATCTATCGTCTGCATAATAGAGCTTGCTTTTCGCACCTATCAAACTAAGATTTCACAGTTTTCACACAACATAGATAAAAAAAAATACTGCGCAGAGAGCGCCATTTGAAATTTATAAAATATCACTATCACATCACATTGTCACTAATCGCTATTATGCTATATTTAAGTCGCATTTTTTTTAATATATTGCAGTGGAATAAAAACAGATGTGAAACAAAAAGTTAGGAGTATTCGGGAGTCAACGCCGCATGGTCGGGAACTTTAGCTTCCGGTGTTATGGTGTCAGAACTCTCCTCAGGTTTCTCAGTCTCCAAGGCAGCCACGCGCTCCGCAATCAACTCCCGATACAGATCGTGCATTCTGAATGCAAGATGGAAGTTTTTCGCTAGCTCACTCTCTTCGCGTCTCTTGAGATCCTTGTAGTAATAGCCCGAAATTCCATTCAGATCTGATGACGTCGCACAATAAATGGGTGTGCTGGCGGCTTGACTCTGTAACGATTAGAATTCACGTCGGTAAAATAAAAAAAATCACCACGACATGATCGTCGTGTGCTAGATACGCAGAGCAGGGTCCTGCTAAATTGCCCGCGCAGTTCCCGCCCTTCTACCGCCTACCTAAATCGGCTATGGCTTTTCTATTGCACTCTCTTTCATTTCAAGCGAAAAGAAAAGAGAGCTATATAAGCTAAGACAGTTTTACTTAGGTGGTACCTCCTCCGTTCCCCTTACTTTTCCATGATAAAAAGTCTCTGCCGTGGCCTATATGCTATAAACCTTACTGTGTTCCAAATTTCAAACCGTTACTACGTGATGGAGCATCAAAAATCCGAAATTTTTATTTACTTATAGTATTAGTAGGTACCTACATCGAGCAACTCAATCTTCCGCGCAAGCACGGAAAGGAGTAGTAGCCTTAGCTAAAAAATATTGTTCAAATCTTTCGTCATTTCTTGCGGGAGGGGAAGTAGCACACTAGCGCAAAGCCGCACTATTACATATAAAACATACCTGTACCGATCGATTGCCGAGAATACTCACACAGCCAAATCACAAACACATAAAGAATAAAGCACCATTCACAAATCTAGCCCCGCCCTCACGCAGTATATTATCAAACTCCATGGTCCACGTGAACTTGTACTTTGACAGAGGGGAAACGCTGTGTATGCCTACTCCCTTCCATGTTGTTCGCTGTATTAGTAGGATAATAATATGTTAATCTAACCTTTCTCTTTAGGCAATTAGCAGGTTACAGAATAGCTCACCACGCTCTTAGTGAAAGGCAGCATCATGGTATAAAGCGCCTCATACGGCCACCAGTTGCGGCAGAGCCTGGTCTTCACGAAGGTGCCTGGGTGCGCGCTCAGCACACTCCTCCCGGTTTTCGCCCAGCAGTACGCCAGGTGGTGCATCGCTAGTAGGAGGCATAGTTTCGAGGTGTTGTACGCTTTTATCGACGTGTACTGGTCACAAGGTAACGACACGAGTGACTCGGTTGGTATCATCTGATCCTCTACGGACCACTTCACGTTCCTGGAAATTACAGAAATTTTTGTTATCGTGCCGATTTACGTAAACTACATATTCCTATACGTGTATGCATAATTTTATAAAGACGTGATGGCAACTTTATACACGTAGGTAAGTAACTAAGGGTGCCCCGCGGTTACACGTAAGTATGTATTATTCCAGACCATCTATACCTATATATAAAAAATCAATGCCACTTTTGGTTGTGAGTAAACTCCTCAGCGGCTAAAACTAAGCGGCTGGACCGATTTGAATGGTGGGCCTGGATGGTTTAGATTCACAAATCAGCCCGGCAGATGGCGCTGCAGTTGGTATCTAGGTTATTATTCTAGATCCTAGCGAAGCTGGAATGGGCCGCTAGTTATCTACGAGTATTTCTATATATAAAAGCGAATGGTCACTCTACAAATGCTAGGAGTCTGAAATTTTGCTTGGAGGTGCCTTTTAGTAGGCGTAGGCGCTTGCTAAGACGGGGTTTTGCGAACTTCAACCCCTAAGAGAGAGAGAAACAAGGGATGGACGGTTGTATGAAGATTTCGTAATTTTCAAAGCTACAGATATTCCTGAAATCCACAGAACCGATTTGAATAAAATTTGGTACACAGAAAGACTAGATCCCAAGAAAGGACATTGGTTATTTTTTATTACAGAAAAAGGGTTGAAGAGGTTGAAAGTTTATATGGAAATTCGTAATTAGTTGAAGATGAAACCATGAACCTTCATATCTAGACATTCTAGAACTTGAAGCGAAGCAAATAAATGTTTGTTCTAGTAATTTCGAACTGAGCGGGGATAAAGTAGGGGATAAAAGTTTATATGTAAGTTCGTCGTTGTTGAAGATAAAACCGTTAAATTTTGAAACTAGACACTTGAAATCCATCCTATTTTATATTATAAACGTGAAAGTAAATCTGTCTGTCGGTCTGTTACACTTTAACGCCTAAACCACTGAAGTGATTTTGGTGAAATTACATAAAAATGTTATACTTAATAAAGCTGTTTTTAACCCCCGCCTAAGAGGTTCAGTTTGACGTCGATATCTTTCTGTCTGTCTGTGGCACCGTAGAGCTTAAACGGAACGGATGGGCCGATTTCGATGCGTTTTTTTTTTTTGATAGTTAATATTCGTGCGGACATACTTAGCTATGTTTGGTTCATATCGATTCAAGATAGCCGCCTCCACAAAATGGAGGACAAAATATTTCTTTACAGCCTACCTCAATATGGGTATCAAATAAAAGGGCTTGACTAGTTGAATACTATTCATTATAAAAAAATCAAATGTCCGCCACCACAAAATGGCGAATAAAATTATTTTTTTCACTACTACCTCAATATGAGTATCAAACGAAAGGGCTTGACTAGTAAAATACGTTGCACTATGACAAATTTCAAATCCAAGATGGCTGCTTCCACACAATGGCGAAAAACATTTCTTTGTTCACAACTCCCTTAATAAGGGTTTCAAACATTGAGGACAAATAACTAGTACTTATATGTACTCAATGGTTTCAAATGAAAGGGCTTGACTAGTAGAATGTTGTACAGATAACTAATCCGAGGTGGTCGAGGTTGGTCAACATTTTAATTTTGTTCTTGTAACTAAAAGATTTGTATGGATGTACAAGTACCTACCTAAGTACCTACTGCCTCTGATATTTATTTTGCGGGCGAAGTGGTGGGTAAAAGCGAGTTTGTCTATAATCTGAGTTTCAGACTGATCTGTTAATTTCTCACAACCTGATTGAACAACAAACATCTAAAGGCGCTTCCTCACAGGAGTATTCGCCTGTAATGTACCGTTACACTACCGAGCATAACATCGGTGAAAGAGGAGAACCGAGCATTACAATGCGAACCTCGTAATGATACAATGTGTAATATTTTGACATCGGTGAAAGATGAGAACCGAGCATTACAATGCGAACCTCGTAATGATACAATATGTAATATTTTGACATCGGTGTAGAGGAGAACCGAGCATTACAATGCGAACCTCTTAATGATACAATGTGTACCTAATATTTCGATGCAACTTGTAACATCAATGCGCTTTTTGTTGCGAATGGCTGGCGGTAGTGTTGTAATGCACTGCTCAAAGTCGAATTTATATATTATGTTACACGCGAACGCTTGCTGGTCAGGGAGGTAGTACCTATTGTTGAAACGTTGAATCCATAATGTTGACCTCAAAGTTGAATCCATAATGTTACATTACACGCGAATGCTCCTGCTGAGGGAGCGCCTTAAGTATCTAAATTTTCGGATTTGTAATATTAGTAGGATCCTTAAAGAAAGCAAACGTTTCTGAATAACTATCATCTCGGGCTGCTAAACTAGGTATTGCTAAAACTAAAACTAGTCACCTGTGGGATTCGGATGATACGAATACGACCCGAGCATCTGGTGCAAGAATGCTGTCCATCTTTGATAACAAATACAACTGGCTCAAATAATTCACTTGGAAGGTAGTTTCTAACAAGTCTTCCGTGAGAGTCCAAGGTAAACCGAAGACCGCAGCGTTCAGGATCACGATGTCGAGTTTCCTTTGTAACAGAACGATTAAAATTTAAAAATGTTTTAAATACCTAACCCAAAAGTCTAAAATGAAACAATCGCTCAAAGTTGTCTAGGACTCGAGCCTGATTTTTTTTTTTGATATCATCATAATTTTACTACTTTCCCAATTCCACTATTGGAACACGGGGTCTGCCCTCTCTCCCGGCGTTTAGGCCATACTTAGTTCACCACTCTGAGTCCCACTATTGAAAACACAGAGTCCGCCCTCTTTCCCCGGGGTTTAGGCCATACTTAGTTCACCACGCTGGAGTCCCACTATTGGAACACAGAGTCCGCCCTCTTTCCCCGCGGTTTAGGCCATACTTAGTTAACCAAGCTGATCCACCACGTTGGCAGACTTGTTATTGTAGAGTTCTTCAACAAGCAGGTTTCCTCGCTATACTTATTTCCTTCACCTTATTTTTAAGTTAGCGAAATTTTGCATATGACTTCGAAAAGACGATGATGCGCATGGATTCAATTGGATTCAAACCAGGGGCTCCGGATCAGCAGTTGCCGTTCTCCCAGCTAACTTAACAAACTAAATTTTAAAATGAAGTAGCCATAATTCTACTAAAAAAACTAAATTATTATTTAGACACTGGATTTTTTCCTAATTCTTTGTCAAATTCTATTTGATTACTCTATAACTACGTTGAACTCGTAGGTAAGACTGGGATACTGTAGGCACTTGTGATATGTTACTATAAACTGATCATGAAACTCACTTTTCTTTCTTTAAGAGGTTATTACAGCAATCGGTAACAGAGCGCAGGGACGCCAGGTTGACTTCGTAGAAGCTGGGCTCCCTTGCGGGCGGCGACGCGTGCGCACCCAATGCCCGCACCACCTGCCCCGCGGCGTACTTATTGCGACACGCCATGAGCACGGCGCAGCCGCGAGAACTCAAACACCGCGTCATCTCCAAACCCACGCCGCTATTCGCGCCCGTTATCAGGCACGTCTTATCAGACAAGTCCAGGTCTTTCACCAACTGCCGAGTTACGACGGTCACCTTACTATTGCAAGATCTATGTATATTAGGTACTCTAACTGCGAGCTACGAGATAGAATAAATTAAGACGGCCATTCGATGGTAAGCAAGCAAAAAATTCCCATGACAGCATTTAAACTCATGATAGTATTATGTGAACTTCTTAGTGCAGCAGAATAATTGTGTGCACGATGCGAAACATTATTTGTCAAGTAGTTAAGTGGCTAAAAAATAAAATAACATATCCTGAGTGTCAAGCTTCTACAACTACCTGCGGCGGAATAGATTTGTAGCGGACGGTTTGTTGTTACAACATTTTAAGCTTGGCTCAAATGACATATCTAAATGTTGACGAACACGTAAGCAATAGCTTGGTAAGACGTACCTACTCGTAGGTAGGTATGAGTCTTGATTAGTCAACTGTCAGCCTTTGCTTTAGATAAATTCATCAGAAATCACCGCTGCGTTTTTATACTTAAAGATTGACTTAGATTTTTTTTTGCGAAATATTGTTGGACAATTCACACACACACCATCTGACCCCAAACTAAGCTAAGCTTGTAATATGGCGACCAGATAGCTGGTATAATACTTAGATAGTTGTGAATACATACTTATTATACATAGAAACACCCAGACACAGTGCAAATATTTGAATTCATCACACAAATATTTGTAGATGTGTCAGATTGTAGGTAGGTACGTATGTGTATTTGCGTGAAATGTGTTAGATGCCACAAAATAATATTAATAAAAATATCGTAACGATGATCTACCTGATTAGCAGTTGGTCCGTGGAGGGTTATATTGACCTGTTTTTTGCCATATTTAACCCACAGTTTATAGCTTTCTTAGTCCGTGTAATTGTACTTAACGATCTGATAAGAATATATTTGACGTAAGGAACACTGAAACATCAATCACATTTGTGTTGGTAAAAACAAAATAATTCAGGGCGAAGGAAGGGTCGTGTCAATATCATCATCAGCCTATATTCGTCCACTGCTGGACTTAGGCCTCTTTGGGTTTGCTAACGTGCTGAGCTATGTCTGTGTCTTAGGTCTTTACGATTTACTTAATAACAGATGAAATCCCTCAAAGAAATCCCAACCATAGCCATATCTCCATAGCTCACTAAGTCACTGAATTTGCGGACCTCTTTCACAATCAGTGTTCACGTTTCAGCACCGTAGGTCATAACGGTAACACACCACTTACTGGTTAAAACTTTTGTCTTGAAAATGTGGGATTGGTGACCAGAAAACCCGACAAAGTTTTCCAAACGATGCCCAGCCTGGATGGATTTTTCTTGAGACCTCACTCTCAAAGCTGTTTCTACCCAGTTGGAGCGTCCGCCTTAGGTGAACATAGCTCTGAACAATCTCGAGAGAGATTCCATTTATGGGAATCGATCCCGGAAGGACAAACTCGTTGCACGTGATTTTGGTTACCTATGTCTTGTTAAGGTATCTACTCATAAGACCAAAAACCGCCGACGCTAATCACGCCAGCTCTCAAGCTGTGTGTCAACTGTGATATCATAGATACCTATCTACGCTATCTTTTTCAGAATGAGGCTTAAAATAAAACGAAAAGACAAAGGTTATCGAAATTGCTTGGTAATAATTCTACTACAGTTAGGTACAATGAAGATATTCTTAAATTAGGTGATTCAGCTCCTTAGATATCGAATGTGGCTCTTATATTTTGTGAAGTATAATGTATCGCCAAACCCACCCACCAAATGAAAAAAATATCTTTCATATTAAACCAGACGTTATGAAGCCAAGATAGTGCGGACAGATACACAAGTAAATAGAAAAAGGCTTAAAACTTATAACAGTTTCAGTACTTTCTTCGTTGCGTCAGCGTCGGTTGTTTAAAATGTGTAGATATAATTATCGTATAGAGGCATGAGATATCTTTGCCAGCATTTTTTTACAGTTTGAAAGACTTACCAGAGAATAATTTTGTAAGACATGACTGTCGCAAAAAATTGTAAAAATAAAAAAAAACAATAGTAGGTATCTACCACAACGATATAAATTAGAGAGGCAAATAATTTTTAGTATGTCGAAAAACAATTTACAAGGAAGTTTCTAACGCACTTTGATAAAGGATAAAATTGTCATTTCAATGTTTCTTCGATTGTCAATTCTATTTTACATGTGTTCCAAAAGTAAGGTTTTATGTATTTTTACAAGATTCTATTTAGTTTCACAAGAATAAATGCCATAATATGAATATATCATGGTATTTTTTGATGACGTCACGAAAATATGAAAATATATATCATACCTGCGTCTGTGACGGCCTTGAGTTGGTCTGAGTCACCTGTCCGATGTCTGTCTGTAATAGAATCTAACAAATACTTCCCGGTTACCTAGATAGGTAGAGATTTTCTACGATAACATGGCCCGCCCCTCCAAATTACTGTTTTAATGTGTGTAGTCACATCCTTACGAAAGAGTTTGTATGTAGTTGTAATTATTCGTCTGCAGTAGCAGTACGCACACATGCGTGGTGGTGCGTTGTATATACTTTTACAAATACTTTCAAACGTTTTGAATTCTGGAGGGGCGGGTCATGTTATCGTAGTAAATCTCTACCGATTGAGCTGACATTTGGTACACTTATCTAACTTAGATGACAGCGCATTAACATGGTAGGTACCATGGCGCTGGTCTGATGATGGAGTTAGAAGATAGTTATGGGAACTCGGTTCGATCTCGTATGATTCGTCTTTGTTGATGCAATAGTTTTAAATCATCATAAACTGGAACTCTTTGATAATTTATGTAACTCTTCATGACAACACATATTGCCATTCCTGATGTTGGAATGTTTAAGACATCCACAGTACTCCCCGGATCTTGCTCCAACAGATTAAAGGAGAACTGCTCAAAGCGGACACCTAACTTTATAATTTGTAAAGTTAAGGTGTCCGCTTTGTAATAAATGACAAAACGACCGATTTTCTCAGAGATTTTTTGATGAATAGATACGGCATCGATATAAATCAGTGGATATGCCCTCCCAAACTTTAGATGTTATCGTTGGGAAGAGTGAGCTCACTCGCAACATACCCATACCTCACCGCTAGCGATTTAGGGGTCAAGTAGATTGGTAGTTGTAAACCACTCACGCTACCTACACACAGAGACGCAGTTTGTTAATTTTAAGGTGCTGAGGACACATCTGTTCATTCATATCAATGAGATAAAGAGCTAAATATATTTTCGTAATTTTATTTTAACAATATGGAAAAGTTGTCAAGAATATTTATTATGAGTTTTTTTTATATTATTTGTTTATACATAAATTTTTTCACAATGTTAATATACTTATCTGTTGTGTTATAATATTCTATGTTTATATCTTATTTATCTACTGTTTTAACGCATGTTAGTTTTTAGTTTTAAGTTCAGGTCTGTTGATCTGAATTTAAATAATTGTTGTTTCTAGGCCCACATAGTTTGGAATGTAATACAGTTCTGTACAGTATACTCGTATGTTATAGTTTATATTTATTACATTCTGTTTTGTGTGCTCATTGAATTAATAAATAAATAAATCCGCTTTGCAGGGCACAGTGGCCAGCACCCAGCACTGTTTTTGTTTTTAACAACAAGACATTCTTTGACTGTTAAACATTAAAACATTAGACTAAGACACGAGAGAGACTAAGACTTAAGACTAGAGATTGAGACTAAGTCTATATAGACTGCAGGCCCGTGAACAAAATTTATGGGTCATATGATACAGCAGGAGACCTGTGTAGGATGATAGAAGGGTATAAAGTAATAAGATTGAGCACTATGCCGTCACTTGTAAGCTGTCCAACTGAGTGCTGTTAAAGAGGGGGTTTCTAAACCTCGATAATTTGTCCTTGTCGTATGATTTTTGTGCAGCGTTGCAGAATGATAGATTAGAAGAGTTATTTAAACTATTATAATTATAAATTTTAAAATTCTAACTATTGTGAAAAAAATTCATGATGTTCCGACGATTTACAGAGTAAATTTGGTCATTTATTTATTTAATGTTCGGCTTTGGTTCCATACAGTTTCAATACCTCTTCTGATACATTATTTCGCAATGCCGATGCCGTACAAAAATCATGCGACAAGGAGAAATGATCGAAGTTTAGAACCCCCCCTCTTCAACTGCACTCAGTTGGACAGCTTACAAGTTACGGCATAGTGCTCAATCTTATTACTTTATGCCCTTCTATTATCCTACATAGGTCTCCTGGTGTATCATATGACCCATAAATTTTGTTCACGGGCCTGTAGTCTAATAGTTTTTAGTAAATTTAGGTATGTACGTCTTCTGGTGACCACGGCGGTTGTAACGCTACCGAAACGTCGAGGTAATTAAATAATGAATTAAGTATATCGTAATTAAGCCCCGGACAATATAAATATTATGTGTTCAAATCGCGAAAGTTTAAAAACAATGATTTCCCCTTAATTCAATCAAAACTGAATGAGCCGTTTTCCGACGAGACAAAAATAGTTCCAAAGTACGCACTAGATGGCGTATGATGGCGATGGTAGTGGAATGAGCCGTTTTCCGACGAGAGAAAAATAGTTCCAAAGTACGCACTAGATGGCGGTGTGAAATTTCAAAAAGATTTGTCTGTACCATAGACTCTCAAAAGTGTAATTACTATGAAGCCCCTCCCAAAAAGTGTAAATCTAAATTATTTGCGATAACTAAAACTGTTGGAGGTTTCCCGAACACATCACTTATTTTAGATAAATTATAATTTTCTTCTCAGCTCAGCTGATGTGTTTGGTTTGTTTACCTTCTATAAACCCTAAATACTCGAAGAAAAAATTTCATTATAAATCAAATTTTCTTCTTTTTTAGTGTTAAAATATTGGGAATAAAAATAGTCAATTAAATTGATAATGGAATAAAAGATCGTTACTGATCACATTCGATTTTCAATAAAAATCTTTAAAACTCTCGATGCAGAGACACAAACTAAGCACAAGTAAAAGGAAGATTCAAAAATATAAATGGCAGCACTGATACGAAAATATTTATCTGTGGCTGAAGGATTAAGTAAAACCGATTTGTCGTTACAGAAATGATATTGAATAGTGGAAATCATAATAAATACTACGTTTTGAAGTGATAACTTCTTTTGACGCACAACACACATATGTTTCATGGGCTGTGAATGAAGCTCATCATCACGTTCGTAAATGAAAGAAATCTTCGGGTGAACTCGGAACTATTTAAGTGAGTCATAAATCGTAAAGGTAAGTTTTACACAAAAGTTTACTAGAAACAGAAGATCCAAAATTTTATTTTCTCCAATAATAGTGTCTGTGATTTTTACCCTAAACTGCATGATTAAGCACCATCTTGAAGAAACGTATATATCTCTATCCCTCGGTATCTTGAAAACTATGCACTTTCGGGCAAAAGTTATGGAAACTATTATTGTAGAAAATAACATTTCGCATCTTTTGTTTTCTATTTATTGAACCAATTAAGCTGATATTTTAAGAGTTATCGACCGCAATAGAAAAACTGGTTCAGGAAATAAGCAATAAATAGTCAACGGTAAATTGAACAAAAAAATGTTACAAATTAAAAGATGTAAAATTATATTTCCCACAATAATGATTCCAATGATTTTTGCTCTAAATGAGCAGGTAAATATTAGGGATGCCATAGCTGCTTGTTTTTGCCTAATTGATGAATACGATATAATTTAATGTAACCTTGTCTGATTGACGATATCTTCAGTGTTTTTTTCTTATTCTTAATTATGATTGAAAATATACCAAAACTTACCTTGATGTTTTATTTATTTCAGGCGTTTCCGTAAAGACAGTGTCTCGTATAACTAAAGAAGGACAAGTAGCGGCAAGCACATCGAAGAAAATTGTTACCCCCGGAAAAGCCGACCACAACCGAAAAAGATTAATTTGGACGATTTCGACCTCTGTGCGATACGCCAAAAAATCCATGCATTCTATGTGGTTAAAGAAGAATTGCCAACGGTAAACAAGCTAGTTTTGGAACTTAAAGAAGATATAAACTTTCAAGGAAGCAATACAACAATGCGAAGAATATTAAAACGGTTAGGATTTCGCTTCAAACGCTGTCAGTCAAAACGCAAAGTGTTGATGGAACGTTATGATATTACAGCATGGCGGGCCAGATATATTGAAAGATTGAGAAAAAATAGATTGGTAGACAAGAGACCTGTAGTATATTTAGATGAAACATATATTCACCCTACCTATCATGCCAAGAGTTGTTGGCAAAGCGCAGATGAAGATGGTTTGCTGATATCAGATTCACCTGGGAAACGCTTCATTATAGCTCATGCTGGATCAGAAAATGGATTCGTGCCAAATGCTTTGTTGATTTTTAGGTCACAATCGCAATCTGCTGACTATCACGATGACATGAATGCCTCAAATTTTTAAAGTGGATGACTGAAAAGGTAGTACCTAATTTACCTGTAAATTCTTTGGTAGTTATGGACAGCGCACCCTACCACTGCACGCAGATCAACAAAGCTCCAACCATGTCAAACCTGAAATCAGAGATGCAAATATGGCTCCGAAAAAAAATATTTTCTTTGAAGACAGCTGGACCAAAGCAGTGTTATATGACACTATAAAAAAAACAAGGAGCCACCAGTTTACGCAGTTGATGAGTTGCTGAGGCAACATAACCATGAAGTTGTAAAGTTACCTCCGTATCATTGTGACTTAAATCCAATAGAAAAAATTTGGAGTCTTGTCAAAAGACGCGTTGCCTAGAAAAATTTTACTCAAGATCCCAAACAAATAGTTGAACTGACTGAAGCTGCTTTTGCAAGCATCACAGAAGACGACTGGCACATTCAATGCGATCATGTCAAGAATGTTGAAGATGAGTACTTCAAAAATGACGGACTCATCGATGTGGAAATGGAAAGATTTATAATTTGTACAGAAAATGATAGCGACACTGAATCTGATCATGATAGTGACTTAATTGATACGAGTGACAGCGATTGCGAAATGACTGGTATAAAACCATTATGTGCAGTAGATCACAATTATTGTCAAAATATATAATAACTGGCCTGGTGGCTTAGTTGGTAGTAGCTCTGCCTGCGAAGCCGATGGTCGTGGGTTCGATCCCCACCCAGTGCAAATATTTGTGTGATGAATTCAAATGTTTGCACTGTGTCTGGGTGTTTCTATGTATAATAAGTATTTATTTAAAACTATATAAGTATTATATCAGCTATCTGGCTGCCATCACACAAGCTTTGCTTAGTTTGGAGGCAGATGGTATTGTGTGAAATGTCCACAAAAAAAAAAAATAGATACAGAACATTTGTTTTATTTTATCGTTTAAATAGTTAGGCTATTGTCTGATATAACTTCCTGGGTAGAACTAATATTTTACTATCATTTTACAATTCCTAACTTTAGTTTTGAAGCATAAGTAGAAAATGAGTAATTTTATCATACGTTACTGGCAACATTTAGTACGCGCTAACAGCGCCGCGTCTATCGGACTTGAATATGGTAGCGCTGACTCTAGCTCGCATACCTGTGTCGAACTAGTTCGCTCCCATCTTTCGTTCGTTCGGTCTTTTTTTAAATATTTTAGAAGACAATATTGCAATTGTTTAATTCATACTGCGCTCCAATATTTAACTATTTCATATAATGTAAAATACAAAAATTTCACATGAATTGAGAAAAGTTCCGGCTGGTCTCGTCGGGAGAATGGCAACTGCTGATTGGTATCCTATCGTTTCGAAGATAATAATACGTACATAATGCCGCTAACTTAAAACGGTTAAGGAAAACTGAGGAAACCGACATGTACCTAGAATTCTTCGAGGTCATGACTGTGTCATCAGTGTGGATTGGTACACAGCGCCAGCGTGGTGGATTATGGGTATGACTCTCTCTTTGCAAAAGAAGGCCCGAGTCCCAGCAGTGGGAACAATTAGTGGGCTGCTTATGCTTTTGCTACCTTACCGTAGATGTCTACGATTGTTGTTATTTGCTATTGTTGTTGTGTTGTTGGTTGCTATTGCTTATGAACATCTGCAAACTCGGAAACGCTTTGTGAACATGCATTAAAATTCAAGAGAACTATAAATTGTCTGATTTAAAAATTTAATCTATCTCAATATACGGATATTGTCAAAACCTTAGATTTGGACAGAAATGTTAAGTAATGTTAGACGTAATATAAGCGCCATCTATCATTTCTTCGTTTTAATCTCTTGAAAATGTCTAGAAAATCTGTATCTAGAAAATAATACGTGGTAGAAATGATACTTTAGAAATGCTTAACTTTCTTTTTACTGTCGCTTTTTCGTTTCAATGATTTTCAAATCACAACGCTGCTAAAGAAAAGTTCACTACAAAAATTCGAAATATATTAAAATCGTTGAATACGTAACATAAAATTCGGGTAAGAGCGAACTAAATCAGTCATTTGACCATGCGGCATTACTGAACAATTGTGAATCGCCGAAAAATAACGGTCACGGAACCAGATAATCGATGAGCTAATTCGCATAGTTCACTAGAACTTAAGGAGCTGTTCTGTATACTCGTGGTTTGGTAACTAATGTCGCAACACTATTAATTTTTTATTTATTCTTGGCCATAGATACCACAAAACACTAGATAGATACCACAGACTAAGTAGAGAGAATAGATCCTAGTCCTTCAGCCACAGATAAATATGTTCGTATCAGTGTTGCTATTTATATTTTTGAATCTTCCTTTTACTTGTGCTTAGTTTGTATCTCTGCATCAAGAGTTTTAAAGATTTTTATTAAAAATCGAATGTGATCAGTAACGATTCCATTATCAATTTAATTGACTATTTTCATTCCCAATATTTTAACACTAAAAAAGAAGAAAAATTGATTTATAATGAAATTTTTTCTTCAAGTATTTAGGGTTTATAGAAGGTAAACAAACCAACACTCCAACAAACCAAAAAAACCAACAATCAGCTGAGCTGAGAAGAAAATTATATTTTTTCTAAAATAAGTGATGTGTTCGGGAAACCTCCAACATTTTTAGTTATCGCAAATAATTTAGATTTACACTTTTTCCCTGAACATTGGAAGGGGTTTCATAGTAATTACACTATTGAGAATCTATGGTACAGACAAATCTTTTTGAAATTCCACACCGCCATCTAGTGCGTACTTTGGAACTATTTTTGTCTCGTCGGAAAACGGCTCATTACATAGGTTTTGATATATCAGCCAAAACGTTTTTTGCAAGATGGCGCCAGAGGCTCCACCTAAATCTGTCAGTATTTTGTGATTTTATGCTCAGCAAATGATCCTAAACCTGATAAAAAATATTGGATTGGCAATTTAGTGCTAGTTTCCAAAATCCATAATTCGCCTCAAGCGCTATCTTAAAAAAACGATTTTGGCGATATCTCGGAAACTATACCTATTAAGACAAAAGTCATTGAGAGCCTTATTGTACAAAACAACATTTTGCATCTTTTGTTCTTTATTTAACGAACCATTTAAACTGATATTTTAAGAGTTATGGGCTGCAATAGAAAAAGTTGTTCAGGAAATAAGCAATAAATCGTAAACGGTAAAATCTATAAAAAAATGTTGGAAGTAAAAAGATGTAAAATTATATTTCTCACAATAATGATGCCAATGATTTTTTATCTAAAGTACATAGGTTTTGAAATATCAGCCAAAACGTTTTTTGCATGATTGGCGCCTGAGGCTCCACCTAGATCTATCAGTATTTTGTGATTTTTGACGCTACACCGTCAAAAGAAGTTATCACTTCAAAAAGTAGTATTTGTTATTATTTCCACTATTCAATATCAGTTCTGTAACGTGCCCAAATACCGATTTCTCCAGAACTCCATCTTCGCAGCGATTATGGGACGGACCGATCTGTTTACAAGTGCGGAAACAATTACTCGATACGTGCTTAAGCTCTACAGATCGTGCTCGTCTCCTGTCTGTCGCTGAGTGGGAGTCGGGTTTGTGGCTACAGGCTCTCCCATCGCCTCACACCGGAACCCTCATGGATTCCTCTACTTTTCGTGTTGCCACTTCCCTCCGTCTGGGCGCATCGTGTTGTGCTCCACACCTTTGCCAGTGCAGTGTTACAGTCGACCGGCTCGGTCACCACGGTCTCTCTTGCACCAGAAGTGCTGGACGAATACCCCGCCACGCCAGCCTAAACGATATCATCCGTCGGGCTTTTACCACTGCTAATTGCGCAGCTGTTTTAGAGCCGAGCGGCTTAGCTCGAAGCGATGGTAAAAGAACTGATGGGATGACTTTGATTCCGTGGAAAATGGGACGGCCCTTGGTCTGGGATGCAACCTGCGTCGATACTTTGGCGCCGTCTCATCTTTCACGGACACAAGTTAGAGCTGGCGCGGCAACTGAACAAGCTGAAGACCTCAAGAGGCGCAAATATAGCTGTATTGATAGCGGATACGTGTTTGAGCCTTTTGGGGTCGAAACTTTGGGACCGTGGGGACTGAATGCCAAAAATATTTACAAAGATTTAGCGAAACGTCTTTGTGATGCAACTCGTGACCAATTTGCTCAGCGCATAAGTATTGCCATTCAACGTGGCAATGGGGCTAGCATTTTGGGCACGATTCCTGCTGGCATCGGTCTTATAGACTAATATCGTGTACATTATGTAAATAAATGAAAAAAATACATACCTATATTGTTAATATTTTCCTGAAATAAATGAATTTCCGAGTTCTGTAACGACATAATATTTCGGAAATAATTAAATATTAGCTAAATTATCGTTAAATGACAATACGATGATGATGACGCGTGGAAAATATCGAGAAGTCGATAGGTTTTGGAACAGTATTATCCATCTCTAGCGCAACTCCATTTTTACCTACTCACAGCACGATATCGTTTTAGGTGTGACACCTAAAACGATATCGAGGCGAAGGCGAAAGTCATGGAGGTCATTATTGTAGAAAATATAATATTGCATCTTTCGTTTCCAGTAAACTCTTAAACTAAAAAAACTTACCGCTTATGATATATGAGTTATGTAATAGTTCCGAGTTCACCCGAAGATTTCTTTCATTTACGAGCGTGATGATGAGCTTCATTCACAGCCCATGAAACATAATATGTGTGTTGTGCGTCAAAAGAAGTTTTCACTTCAAAAAGTAGTATTTGTTATGATTTTCACTATTCAATATCAGTTCTGTAACGACATATCGGATATACTTATATTACACATACTTATATTACTTACATTAAATATCAGCTGAAAATATAGTTAAAATGACAATATGATGATGATGTCGACTGGAAAATATAGTGATGTCGATACTTTTGCAACAGTCTTATCCATCTCTAGCGCAACTCCATTTTTACCTACCCACGATAGAAAATACTGTCTGGTGTGTCACCGCACATTGTCGTCATTATATCTTGAATCTGTGGTCTTGATTCTTGAACTCTACTTATACTAGTCTCACTAGTCTGTGCTCTTGAAGTTGATAGTTGATAGTTGATGTTGATATCAGTATTATCAGTTGATTGTTGATTTGGTCTCTCTCCTCTTTCTCTTTGCTTTCAACAGAATAGTGATAGAAAATAACTAAAGTGATAAATAAATAAATATTGTGCACGTTTTTCGTACAAAATAATTTCAATTTAACTCATTAATTTCTTAATATTGATGCTATTTTACAAAAATGGATAAATCGAAGAAACGCCGCTATTCAGGCTCTAGTTCAGACAGTGCAGAAGAGACACGTAAAAGAGATCTGAAAGAACGAGATGAGTTTGCCACAAGACTGAAGAAACGTGATGAAGAAAGAGTAAAGAAAATAGCTGAGGCTACTGGCAAAAAATCTTACGAAGAAGCAGCGAAGCGCCTCAAAATGGAAGCTGAAGATAGGGACAAAATCCTACCAAAACTTCGCATACAGTCCCGTCGTAAATATTTAGAGAAAAGAAAAGACGACAAAGTTATAGAGTTGGAAGCTGATATAGCAGATGATGAATATCTTTTTGATGAAAGAATGTATGCCTAATTTCACTTCTATGTTGTATGTTGTAATATAACAAGTGCTTGTTATTGTTTGACTTTGTAATAATTAATGTCTATGTATAAAAGTTTTTACCTCCTTATATACAAACCTATTGGTTTCAGGTTAACAAAACGAGAAAAAGAAGAAAGGGAACATAAAAAGACTATTTTAAAACTAGCTAAAGAACATGAGAAAGCAAGGGAACTAGAAAATGTTCAGAGATATCATATGCCACAAGATTTGGGAAAGGGTGAAAAAGGTTTGTATATTTATCAACAGTGTCATCATTTATGGAATTATTAACAGCGCCCCGTGGTGCTACCTGCGTAATTCCTGTTCACAATATTTTGCCGGGATAAAAAGTATGTGTTCTTCTCAATTATAGTCCCCTAGAGACGATCTTCTTAGCATTCCATGGATTCACCGTGCGGGTGCCGGGTCCATCGTGTGGCAGAGAGAGAAAAACTCGAGTAGTTCCCGAGACTTGTGACTCGGGCGTAGGTTTAAGGGGCCCCTTTCTGACGTACATCAACACTCACCTTCACCACTCGTTTTTCTCTCCCTGCCCAGCCAAATCTGATATGAGCCTACTAGTGCAGCTTTAGATACACATTCTAGTATAGAACTTACAGCACTTCTGGATAAGCCAAGGTCTTTCAGTAGGTTATAGAGAGATTTTGCTGGTATACCTCTCGCTCCCACTTCTACAGCGTATAAACTAACTACATAGCCGTTTTTGTTAATTCGTTTAGGAGGTCGTAATACTTATTTTGTTTCATCGCGTGGTCTTTAGGTATATTAGTTTCCCACGGTGCACGGTAAGTTCTACAAGGACTATGCGTTTCGTAGCTCTAGAAAAAGGAAAATGTCCGGTCTGGATGACGAAACACCCACATCCTCTGGGATTTTGTAGTGCTTTTCATACGTGTCCATTAAAATATTCCAATCAGGTGCTGTACCCAGGATTGAGTAAGGCTTGTTCCTGGAGTTTGAAGTTGAGCCTTCTTTACAAAGTTAATTTGTCTGTTGTTTGTCGTCAATCCTTTTTGGGCTCTAGCTACCGAAAGGCTCATGGCTTCACGTATGATTTCAAGTACTCTGTCATGACGCCGTGAGTAATGACCCCATTAAGGAGCACCTTGCATCCCACCAATATGTGCCTTGCTGTACATATCGCCTCTCCACAAGTATAGCAACATTTTTCAGAGGCTTTTCCCACCTTACCAAGTTACTCTGGTCAGGAGGGTCATTTGGAATGCATTTAGATAAAATTTTAATAAGGCAGGGGACCAGTCATAGATCAAGGTGCGCCATTTTAGAGCTAATGGGATACAGAACTCACCAATGGTTAACCACTCACTTTGCATTTCTAAATTCATAGCGTGCACTTTGTAACCGTCATTTTCGTCTTGTTGTAGAAAGGTTTTTACCATGTCTCGGTCTTCCTTTTTTTCTCGCACCCAACCCAGCAGTATTTACTTGTGCACCTGCCATAAATTGTTTATGGAATTGAAGTCTAGATTCCAGGTCTGAAGCAGTTTTGTCTTTTGGGAGAGATGTAATTAATTCGTCTTGCGACTTTCCCAAAACATGCGTTTTTGTAACTCTTAGGTGTTTGTAAAGTTCAGACGGTTTCTTTAGTTTCAGCCCAAAACTATTGTGATCCCTAAAAGAGTAGAGGATCAGCCGGATGTGCCAATCCGAACCATGACTTCAATATCTTTATGACATTGGCATCTAGCTTTGCCAGGAGAGTTTTACCGATGTCATATACTAGGAAAGGCCAAGTGAGACGTGATGTGAGGTAGTTGTCATATATCCATGCTTTTTGATATTGCTGATAGGCTGCTGGTCTACCTTATTGAGGTTGTTCATGAAATTTTCAACAACCACCTCTAATGATGGTGTACGTCCTTTGTGATCTATCTTTCTACCAAGAAATTTGAAAGGCACTGCCTCTGCAATTGTGGCAACTCCTTGGCCACTTGTGGAGAGTCCCGGATCGTAAGACGTATATTTGGTATTTCTTCTACCCAGACAAAGACAATGACATTTAGATGGTTTTGTCCTCATTCCTCCGTCCATGTATGTAGAACTCATCGACTTCGTTCAACAATTCTTGACACTGTTTGGGATTACGTGTAAGTATTGCAAGGTCGTCCGCAAAGGCCAAGATTGACTCAGTGTACTTATTGTTGATTTTAAACCGGTAGCCCCATTTCTTTTCACGGGATATTAATTTGTCTACTAAAATATTTATAACTATATTAAATGCTATTGGTGATAAGCAGCACCCTTGGAATAGTCCTACATTGTATTCAAGTGGTTTTGTGTATTCCTTGTTTACTGCTATGACGAATTTTAAGTGGCAATAATAAGAATTAATTATGTCAATAATTTCAGCAGGAAAGTTATACCATTTTAGGGCAAATATCATAAGTTCATGCTGGACAGAACCAAACGCGTTCTCTAGGTCTATCCAGCAGACTGTAATTTGCCTCTCATGTGTTCTGGCATCTTTCAAACTTTCTGCTAGTAATGTATTGTGTTCCAGGCATCCAGAAATACCAGGCAAGAACCCTTTCTGGTGATTGGGCCTGAAATACCTATTGCTAGTCATAAATGTGGTCATTTTGTTTTTGCAAAATACTGAAAAGATTTTAGAAATTGTATTGGTTAGGGCTATCGGTCTGGTGTCTTTGGGATGAGTTACTTCCTGCTTTTTAGGGATGAGGACAAAAATTGCTCTTCCAAATGCTACTGGGACTTGCTTTCTTGACCAGATCTTAATGAATATATTCAAGATATGTTTACGAACTGATGGACACTTTTTATACACTATGTAAGGAATGCCATCTGGGCCAGGAGCTGATTTAGTAGTTTTCTTTTAATTTGATAGTTTACTTCCTCTTCACTAGGTGGGGTGCCTTGAAAGCCTGTCAGAGGATCATTAGGTCTTTGGATGTTTGGTTCTACGTACGAGCTCCCGCGTTTAGGCACTTCGTATGTGCTTTTAAAGTGATCGTAAATTTGCGCGTTAGTCAAGATAAGCTTTCCATTTTGCTCCCTGAAAATATTTTTGGAGTATTGAAAAGGGTTTTTATCAAAGTCTACTTCGTGTTTAGCTCTGTTAAAATTATCACGATTTTTACTAATTTGAAGCGATATTCCTTGTATTAATTTAAGGATTGATCTTAGAGCCCTGGACAGTTGGTGACTTAGATGGTTATCGCCCATGGTTTTAGCTACACGAAGACGTTTTATTAACTCTCTTTCTTCCTCCGCAATTTCATTTTGAACATATTTTCCTTTCTATTTTGAGCATAACAAGTTGATGGTGGGTAATGTTCCGAAAAGTATGTATATATGGTGTCCTGGAAAGTTTCTACTTGGCTGTTTAGGTCTTGTTTTGGCCCAGGATGTTCTAATAAGATCGCCAAGTTTTCGTCATGAACTTTCCAGGTAGAGTTTTTAAACTGGGAATGCCAAGACGTGTCCTGATGACAATGGACTCCTGGTAGTTTTCACTCGATGGTTCACCTTGGGATATATGAGGGTCAACTCTATCCATAGTGTTTGTCGAAGTACTGACCGACGGCTGTCGTGCTTCAACACCATCATGTGTCTTTAAATGCTTTTGGTACCAGGCTCGTCTCTTGTAAATTTTCCCGCACACAGGGCATCTCAAGTCCGTATTCGCGCCAGGGTCGTCATTACTATCACACGGTGGACAGATCTTCCGCCCCGCCTCTCGGACTGTCCCAGGGGTATTATTCTTATTTGGACTTTTAGCGATTTAATTCCCGGGCTTGGCTTGCTAGGCCTTCACCCTCGGCTGTCTTTCCAACAGTCAGATGTCTTTCCATCCGTCAGATGTCTTTTCCACCAGCCATCTGTCTTTCCAGCGTCATCCCGTCTCTCCTTCTAAATCTAAATTTCAAATTTAAATTTCTAAATTTCAGCCAGATCCGTTTGTACATTACGACGTAATTGAGCAACAAACATCCATACATTAATTTTTAAAATATTAAGTAGGATTATAAATGTGTAGATTTACAAATATCATTACTAATTAAAAAGACATTGTCTGAACTCTTTAAAAAATATTTAAAATTACTTTTATATTCCAGGTGATTACATTGAAGTTGATGATTTAGAAAAATTACCTCATTCCGAACAAAAGAAATGGGAGCAAGATCAAATCAAGTCTGCTTTCTTCAAATTTGGTGCTAAAGATGCCAAAGGACAAGAGGAATATGAACTACTACTGGAAGAGCAAATAGATTTCATACAAGCTCTGCAACTGGAAGGCAACAAAGAAAAGAAAGAAGATGAGGAAAAGAGTGAATACCGGAAAATACGAATGACCATTGAGGAAACCAAAAAAGTCTCTGCCTGTATTCCCATTTAGAGACTCCTTAATTGAGGCTATTAAGAACTATCAAATACTGATTGTTGAAGGTGAAACAGGGTCAGGAAAAACTACTCAAATTCCACAATACCTTCATGAGGCTGGTTTCACCAACGACGGCAAGAAAATTGGTTGTACTCAACCAAGGAGAGTTGCAGCCATGTCTGTAGCTGCCAGAGTGGCTCAAGAGATGAATGTTAAGCTCGGGAATGAGGTTGGCTATAGTATCAGATTTGAAGACTGCACTTCTGATAGAACTGTCATAAAATACATGACAGATGGAACTCTCCACAGGGAGTTCTTGTCAGAACCAGACTTGGCCTCATATAGTGTCATGATTATTGATGAAGCCCATGAACGTACATTACACACAGATATTTTATTTGGCCTTGTTAAAGATATTACTAGGTTCCGGCCTGATTTGAAGCTCCTTATTTCCAGTGCAACATTAGATGCAGAAAAATTCTCTAGTTTCTTTGATGATGCTCCCATATTCAGAATTCCAGGAAGGAGGTTTCCTGTTGACATCTACTACACCAAAGCACCAGAAGCAGACTATGTAGATGCATGTGTTGTGTCAGTGTTACAAATCCATGCTACACAACCTCTTGGAGACATTTTAGTTTTTCTCACCGGGCAAGAAGAAATTGAGACTTGTGTTGAAATGCTTTTAGAGAGGACTAAAAAAATTGGCAAAAAAATTAAAAGAACTGCTAATTTTACCAGTCTATGCCAACTTACCAAGTGAAATGCAAGCAAAAATATTTGAACCAACACCTGAAGGCGCCCGAAAAGTAGTTCTAGCTACCAACATTGCAGAAACATCTCTCACCATTGATAATATCATTTATGTAATAGATCCAGGCTTTGCTAAACAAAATAACTTTAATTCTAAAACTGGTATGGAGAGTCTAATGGTTGTACCAATATCCAAAGCTTCTGCTAACCAAAGGGCTGGAAGGGCCGGGAGAGTAGCACCAGGAAAATGCTTTAGACTTTACACAGCTTGGGCATACAAATATGAACTTGAAGACAACACAATTCCAGAGATCCAAAGAATAAATTTAGGCAATGCCGTCCTCACATTGAAAGCTCTAGGGATCAATGATTTGATTCACTTTGACTTCCTCGATCCTCCACCTCATGAGACACTGGTGCTTGCACTTGAACAACTGTATGCTCTAGGGGCCTTGAATCACCACGGTGAATTGACAAAAGCTGGTAGAAGGATGGCTGAATTCCCCACAGATCCAATGCTTGCAAAAATGTTATTAGCCAGTGAAAAGTAAGTATAAAGTTTCCCGTTACTTTTGTTTGTTTGCAGGCTATGGAGCTACTGAACCTTTTTTTAATAATTTTTTAAAGTTAAATTGTCTAATAGGAAAACAACAAAATCAAAATATTTCATTGACTTATAATTATTTAATTTTTAGTACAAATGCTCAGAAGAAATAGTCACCATAGCTGCAATGTTGTCCGTGAATAGCTCGATATTCTATAGGCCAAAAGACAAGATTATTCATGCTGATACGGCCAGAAAAAACTTTTTTCACCCAAAAGGAGACCATTTAACATTGATGAATATCTACAACCAGTGGGCAGAATCAGACTACTCCGTACAATGGTGCTATGAGAACTTTGTGCAATATAGATCTATGAAACGGTCCAGGGATGTGCGGGAACAGCTTGTTGGCCTTATGGAACGGGTAGAGATTGATATGGTATCTGGCATTGCCGATGACACAAATATAAGAAAAGCTATCACAGCTGGCTTTTTTACCATATAGCTAAATTTTCAAAAGGTGGACATTACAAAACTGTCAAACATAATCAAGTAAGTGATCTACACTATCTGGTTTTTTTAAATAAAGTTGTTACAGTTTCTGTTTAATGAATATGCAGTTAGCCTATCTATGACTCTGCACTGGTATATATAGGAGTAGGTATGGTGGTGAAAGGATTGTTTCAACAGTTGCATCGAGACTTGATATAAGTACCTTATGAAAGGCTTAGCCGAATTTCCTCACATCTATGTAAAATGCATGCCATAATATCTTATTTCTGTTTCAGACTGTAATGATACACCCCAACAGTGCTTTGTTTGAAGACCTACCTCGCTGGGTTATTTACCATGAACTTGTGTTCACATCAAAAGAGTTCATGAGACAAGTGACAGAAATTGAAAGCAAATGGCTTCTAGAAGTAGCACCACATTATTATAAGTCAAAAGAATTAGAAGATTCAACTAATAAAAAAATGCCTAAGACAGTTGGCAAATCTTCCAACAGTCAATAATAAAAAGCAATTTAAATAGAATTTATATTATTTTAATCAATTACTCTAATCCCTAATAAAGCTATCTTTTGAAGAGATCTATTGTAATAATTCTCTGACAATTTATGTATGCAACATTATTTTAGAAATCTGATACTCGGCCTTTCCTTTCCCAGTCTCCATATCTTGTTGGCTCTGGGCCCCTAGGACCTCCAACTTCTCCAGTATGTGGATTGATATCGTCTGGCCAAGCAGGTAAAGGGTCATTCTTTTGAGAAGGGTGTATTGTTGGTTGATCTCCAAGATCATCAATAGAAGTAGTTTCCCGTAATTTCTTGCGGAACTCTGCCAACCTTTTAGACTCATTTTTTTTAGTTTCTTTTATGTTCTGACCAACAGCGCCACTAGTTTCTTGTGAATAACTTAAAGAAAATGTTTGCAAAACATCTGCAACAAATTCAATAACAATTGGTTAACACTCGAAGTAGGTCTAAATTGATAATGCGGAGTCTACAAACTTACTTTTCGTGTATATCATTCTAAATAAATTATTACGGAGCATTTTTATTTAACGTTGTTAATCGTAATTGTTACAGCAATTGCAATTCTTTTGCAGAGTACAGACAGTAGTGAATTTCAAAGAGAATACAATATAGGTGAATTAGTGATAGAAATCAGAATAAGAGAAATTCACAATTACAAAATTGAAAATTCGAATTCGCAATAGGTACCTTAGAATTTCTTATTGACATCATGTCATTTGGAACAGTGACATTGACGTTAAAAAGTTTGAGCAAAATACACACTTTCATTACTTTTTAGAGATAAATAAAATATGCAGCTCCATCGAGACTTGGCTAGTTTTTTACAGAATGTTTTGGTGGGATACAACGATACAACCTGTATACCATTTACCATGCGAATTGCGAATACCGTGTGCCGGCTGTGCCGTGTGGTGCGCTGCGTCGCAACGACGTACCTACATTCACAAGACACCAGTGTTTCCACAATGAGGGAACTTCCCCTTTTGAGGGGAAATTAGAGTCCAGAGGGGAACAAAAAGGGGAAAGAGATGTAAAGGGGAAATCATGCCTAATCAAACAAATACAAAAACTTCGTCATATTGAGGAAATTTTCGGATAATTGGTCCATACAGGTACCAGTTCCAAATTTTTTTTCAATAAGGCGATGTTTCTTATAATATTATTATGGTTTTCGATGAGGCAGAGGCATGAAAGCTTTATATATATTGAGAATATTATTGAGATTAGTTGCAATTTTAAAATAATTTGAATCTCTTCTGAGGGGGGGGGGGGAGGGTGCCAAAACTATACTATAATAATATTTGAGGGGAGAAAAGGGGAAATCTTAATTGACGCGAGGGGAAAGGAAATTATAAAAGTGGAAACACTGCAAGACACATGAACAGTGAACACTGAATCTGCAGGGCTGCCAGATGCTGTCCTCTTATTTCTCGGCAATGCTTTCTACCTCTACTTACTAGTCTGTGAAGGTGTGAAGTCAAATGGAAAAGCGCGGAAAAATAAAGTTACAAAAATACACGATATACCTAATAGTTTGCTTTGTTCTCTCTAAGACTTTCGAGTTTTGTGGTTATGTTCAGAAGTTCTTTTATTGATAAAACTTCCTCAAAATATTGGAATATCATCAGAATGGCTAAAAGCACTTTTGAATACGTCAAAAACTTTGAACTGGACGATTCTCTAATACCCAACACTTGGATTGTTATCAGACTAGATGGCAAGTGCTTCCATAAGTTTTCCGACGATCACCATTTCACTAAACCTAATGATGTACGAGCTTTGAAGTTGATGAATTTTGCGGCCTTTACAGTGATGAAAGAATTCCATGATTTACTCATTGGTTTCGGACAAAGTGACGAATACTCGTTTGTGTTTAAAAAGGAAAGCAACCTTTATAAACGACGCGCTGCAAAGTTGCTCACCACAATTAATAGCAAGTTTTCGTCATCTTACGTCTTTTATTGGACAAAGTTTTTTAGCGAAGAAAAGTTACAATATCCTCCTACTTTTGATGGACGTATTGTTTTGTATCCTTCTGAAGAGAACCTTATTGATTATTTGAAGTGGAGGCAAGCTGATGTTCATATTAATAATTTGTACAACACAACGTTTTGGACTCTAGTTTTACAGGAAGCCTTACTCCATCACAGGTATGTCAATAGTGTGAGGGTTAATAATAAATATTTATCATCAGTTCATGAAGCACCCAATGAATACATCTTATTTAAAATAGGATTTGAGTTAGAATTGAATTTACTTGGACTTATAAAAAAAACAGCTAAGCGTATAATCTGTTTGCCAATTACAAATTGTCTAAATTTTGATAAACTTTGTTTATGCCTGAGACATGAACGGGAATCTTGATCGGTTCTTAGAACACCAATCTTATATTAGGTGGATATCAGCAACCATAATGCCTCCGATACAGAAGTCCAACTGAGTAGTTCAACTAGTTGTACAAATGATACATCACTGTATCATTAGTCCAACTACAAAAATACAATCAAATCCCCTGGGTTGTCCTTCCTAGAATTTTGAATTCTTATAAATATGTATTCGTGAAATTTCGAATGTTTATTATCAATTCCAAAAATGTTGGGTTCTCTTAAGTTTACTATTTGGAGTTGCGAAATTTTCATGAGTGAAAAAATAATAGGTGGTAAAATAACTCATATTATTTAAAATAAATAAGGTAATGTTTAACCAAAATTACCAGGAATACATTCATATAAGAGGTTAAGGTTTTATGATAGCTGAAAAATGTATAACAGAAATGTTACAGAGATTACAGTTGCTTTGAAAAAACACTTCTACTTTGGTTCTGATGTCCTGGTAGGTACTAGGTACAATCCGCGAGGTATAAGCTGAGCTTTGCATTAGTGTGAGTGATCACCAAAAGTACAGTCAGACAACAAACTCTTAAAAATTAATATCATTATATTTTAGGTAGGTACTTAAGGCATAACATAAGTCCGAGAAGTACACTCCGCGAGGCATAAGCTGAGCTTTGCATTTGTGTGAGTGTACATGGATAGTGTAGGTGTGACAACCGGCCTTAGGCGCGGCGCCATTCTGTCTCGCTGCACTCCTGCCTGATTGGTGATCACTCACACTAATGCAAAGCTCAGCCTATACCTCGCGGACAAAATTTCAAGCTCCTGCCTGATTGGTGATCACTCACACTAATGCAAAGCTCAGCTTATACCTCGCGGAGTGTATTCTACTATTAAAATAAAATAAAACTTAATTGATAAAATAAAGTCCAGCTGTGTATTTGACTGATGAGTACATATTATTGTGTGATTATTACTAAAAATTCAATTTGAAAAACAAAATAACTACACATCCTCTACACCAGACATTGCACCATAGTCACTTTCTTTATCACTCTCGTTATCATTTTCACTCTCGTCTGATGTGTCGTTTGTTTTAATAATGAATCTTTCCGTTATATTGTCAATAACGGCGTCGTATCCATGAAACTTTTTTTCTTCTTTTATTGCATGGTCACAAACATTTTTCCATTCCTGTACAGTGATACTTTCAATTTTTTCATTTGCTAACCTCATTATTGTATCAATATTCATTGACACGTTTTTTTTCGCGACGTATCCTTTTATCATTGCCCATATATTTTCAATCGGATTGAAATCTGGGTGATAGGGTGGTAGACGAAGGACGCTGTGACCATTTTCTCTTAATAAGGTGTCAATTTTATATTCAATAAATTGTTCTTTATTATGCAGTATCAATTGATAAAGTTGTGGTTTAAGCATGGATATTGAGTGATCGATATTGCGTAACTTGAGCCAGTCAATCATATCTTGTTTTGCGACTATTTGAGTTGGGAGCGGATTTTTAACGAATTGTGGTAAGATGCGTTGTCAACTACAATAACGCTATTGGGCTTCAAATTGGGAATTAATTGCGTTTGTAACCATTTTGTATAGTTTTCTGTATTCATATTGTTATGATAATCACCACTTTTTCGATTAGCTTTAAACATCAGCAGCGCATTTGGTATGAAACCGTCCTCGCCGCCGGCATGAACGATTATCAATCGATTTCCTTTAGAAATAGGTTTCTTCAAACCAGAAGTGCTGCCATCTGAATATGATTTTGATGAAGTGTGAGTGGTGTCAATATATTCATCGGTATAAACGATAGGCCTGCCCTGAATACGGTATTCGGAAATTTTAAGTAAATAAGTTATACGTAGGTGACGGATCTCATGCTTTTCCATTAAATTTTTTTGTTATTCTCTGTCCTTGACCATTTGAATCCTAAAGAGATACTTCTTTTCGCAATGACCATATTGATCCTGGATAGTTAATGTCAGCCTTTAATTTTCATGAATTCTTTTCATTGTTGGCACCTCTTTGTCAGTAATGTGAAAATTATGAATTGTTCTACGGATTACTGCTTTATCAAAATCATCAATGATTATTATATTTTTCCTGCATCTGGTCTTTTTCGGAGATTTGAATTTGGTTACATCTTTCAAAGCACGTTTACCTTCCAATAAGACTCTTTTAACAGTTGACAGTGGAATTCCTGTCGATGTCGATACCAATTGGGCTGATGTAGTCACACTTGACATGTCTTTATCGTTCATGTCTTTAAAATAGCTATTTAAATTACACAAAATTTCTTTTACTTGGCTATTTAATGGTTTCCGTATTTTGCGCTTATTTGTGTTGGCATCCATTTTACTAACACTTATATCAAACAAAAACAAAATAATATTAAACACGTCACGCTGCAGTCTGTACAAGAGGTGAAGTGCGGCAGGAGCGCGGCGAGACAGAATGGCGCCGCGCCTCAGGCCGGTTACCCAAAATCAGTTTAAACCGGTTTTTTACCGGGCGAAAATGGCGCCGCGCCTAAGGCCGGTTGTCACACCTACACTATCCATGTACACTCACACAAATACAAAGCTCAGCTTATACCTCGCGGACTGTACCTATTTCAATATCAATAACGCAACTTTTCTAAAAATACGATACATCAATTTCTCCATTAAGCAGCTCCATTTGTACATTCAGAATGTAGTCGTTCCTATTGATAATGTTCTTGGTCCGGTTATTTTTAGAAAAGTTGCATTATTGATATTGAAATAGGTACCTAGTACCTACCAGGACATCAGAACCAAAGTAGAAGTGTTTTTTCAAAGCAACTATAATCTCTGTAACATTTCTGTTATACATTTTTCAGCTATCATAAAACCTTAACTTCTTATATGAATGTATTCCTGGTAGTTTTGGCTAAAACATTACCTTAATTATTTTAAATAATATGAGTTATTTTACCTCTTATTATTTTTTCACTTGTGAAAATTTCGCAACTCTCACAACTCAAATATTAAACTTAAGCACTTAAGAGAGTCCAACATTTTTGGTATTGATAATAAACATTCGAAATTTCACAAATACATATTTATAAGAATTCAAGATTCTAGGAATGACAACCCAGGGGGGTTTGCTTGTATTTTTGTAGTTGGACTAATGATACAGTGATGTATAATTTGTACAACTAGTTGAACTACTCAGTTGGACTACTGTATCGGAAGCACCATAATGCATTGCTTTGCTCTGCGGATCATGAAGATATATAAATAAAAATAAATAATGTATGAATATATCATCCAAAGTGTGAATATTTAAGTAACAACTATTAACTCTAGCATTCTCATCTTAAATTTTTCTATATATATTCCTATACTGTGCTCATGAGTTTAATACACATGTATACCCTTATTTTGTTGTTGCAGGCTGAAAAACGGCTTTCTGGAACTGTGTCAGCTGATAAAAATGAAATATTGTTTCAAGAATTTAAAATTAATTATAATAATGAACCTGAAATTTTTAAAAGAGGTACAATACTTTTGAGGAAGAACATTGTAGTTAATAATGTTACTAGAAGTATATTAGTAGATGTTCATGATGATATGTTGAGAAAAGAGTTCTGGAAAGAACATCAAAACATGTTGTTGGTGAAACTGTCCAAACTTAATTTAACATATGAAGGTCCTACAACTGAAATCATAGATGAACAAATAAATTCTTTAAAAAAGTAACTAATTTTAATTTTATTAATTAGATTCTATTAATTGTCTATTCAATTGTACCAGTAGTTCAATCCTAGCTTTATCACACAAGCAGGACATGTGCATGTAACCAACACACCTACCCATAACAGCACAAGGACTCACAGCTAATGGAACATGAAGAGACCAAATCATTACCTAGCACTGCACTACACTCATCATCCAGAGGTAAGATGATCCACGCCATGACCTGTAATTTCTCTGTAAACATTGCCCTTCAAACTGGAACACAGTACTGTATTCACATTGCTTCCTGGCAGTAGAATAAACTGGCTAAGGTGCACTTCCACAGGTGGACTCTGTAAGAGTCCAACCACTAAAGAACAAAACTAAGTTGTCTGGTCATTTCTATCCTCCAGGGTTTGACGTCTGACACTTTAGTATTTCCAACACTAACTTATTTATGGAGCTGATCAAGACCAGGTAAATTGCTATTTAGTTAAAAGGAGTCTCTCATTAGGCATTCACCTTCACTATTTCAGTAGCATCTGGTCAACTGATATATTATTACCAAAGACAATTACCTATTTGACTGATCGTACGACTCCCCCTCTGACACAGACAGACAGAAACTCTTTATTATGCACACCAGTAAATTACAAACACTTAAACAAAAAAAAAACAGTAACTTAATATCTAGAGCCATAAATGGCGGCCTTATCCAGGGGCGTAGCTACCGCCGTATCTGCCGTATCAATTATACGGGGCCCCCAGGCTACGTGGGCCCCGATGTGCGTGTGAGCAAAATTAATAAAACTTCCCATTTTTTATTACAGAAATAACAAAAGTAAAAAATATAAATTTATTTTTCACCCGCGTAAAACGCACGTTCGAAAGTTATATTTAATGTGAATTGTTTGTAAAAACTTTAGAATAAGTGACAGATAATTACATTATAAACATTTTTTTTTTATACGGGGCCCCGCCAAGACACGCTACGCCACTGGCCTTATCGCTAAAAGCGATCTCTTCCAAGCAACCATTAACAGCAGGAAAACATTAAAAAAGAATTCAGTAGCTCTGTAGCGTTCTATAAGCATAATTGCACATCTAACCTACCGTTGAATCCGTTGATGTCTTCCTGCTCTGACCTTAGAAGTTTGCATAACTCTTATCTCGTTTTGTCCAATCATTGGTGGAAAGTAGTGCCACATGACATGGACATTCGGCTTACACAGCACGATTTTTTACCTCGTCCTGTGCCCTGCTGGTGACTTATGAATTTAAGCAGATTCGTTTCATGCCGGATCAACAGGGTGCTTAATCTATGATTATTACAGTATGTATCTAATTTTGTTGATTATGAAAGAAGAATTCATTTTGCAACACAGCATCCATATAAACTTGTCTTGCCCAATGGATCTACTGGATGTCAAAGCAAGGTACGCGTTTGTGCACTGTATTACCCTTGAAAACCTTGCTTGGTAAATAGTAGACAGCTTTTTAATTTATATGGCTGTATCAGAGAAGTTTTAATAGTTTTCACCAATTATTATATAAAATATAGTGATATGGCTGCTTTTTTTTATTTAAATGTTGTATGCCAGCTTTAAAACAATTAATGAGCATACAAATAACTGTTGATATCAGTTCAGTCCTTGGTTTATGGCTTGTATGACTTTGTTGTTATTCTGTCAGTATCCGTTTCTTGATAGCTTCGTAAACGGATGGATATCAGTTCAATCAAGCAGATAAGATATTGGGGAACAAAATGGAATCAAGAACTCCATCCTTTTGAAGTTGGTTAATTGAAACCAAATAAACTTTGAATAAGACTTTATTAATTAAATATAGGCAGGCATAAATTAATGAATAAAGTGTATCAGAATCCAAACAAGTAATTTACACTGTGCTTTGATATTGATATAATAACATAATTATTTTATCCTAACATTTGAAAATAAAGGGTTACCTACCTATAATCAATACTGATTTGTGCAGCATGATAATATTTTCAACTGCTATTGTTTAGCAGCATGATTGGGTTCTTTAATAGTATTATGATCTAATCTCAACACTCCTCTATCGCTTTTCTCAAAATCCTCATCTACCAGGTTAAACAATTTTGAACATTTTACATGAATCTAGAAAATGCCGGTTGTGAGCATTGTTTTAATAAGTGCTGACCTTAACTACAGCTACATACATATTCAAGATAAATAATATATAAGAACATAAATTATTCTCATAAAGATCACTATAAATTCTCACTTTATTTATGGCTATAAATTTAAAATAAAGAATTATTTGTGAGAAGTTATAATGATTTTACAAGGGAAAGAACTCTTAATCTAGTACCAGATAACAGTATGATGAAATTTAAAATAATTCATTACACAGTGATAATTTGTCTGTAATTTTTCAATTTTATGTAATTCAAATAACTGTCAACTTGTCCATTACATATAATTATTATTTAACATGAATAATTATGTACAATTGAAGCTAACTGGAAAGATTTATATTTTTGTACATTATAGTTATGATAATAAAATCTGGTTATACAACACTACAATTGCAATCACAAGTATATTTGAAGAGTGTAGCAAGCTAGACCTTTGAAACAATAAACATTAAGTTACAGGTCAGATCTACTGTTGTTATAACCAGATATTACCTACTATAGCGGTGTTTTGGTTTAGAAGATTGGAATGTAATTGTCGATCTTGGCGCGATGTTTTTTGCGCGACGCACTCACTGATCCACACAATGTTTCGGCATTCCTGCTCCTTAAGCTTCAGGTAAGAGTAGAATACTCCAAAGTGGAATTGTTGAAGGAATGCAAACACATTGAGGTTCACCTGTAAAGAAAGTATCAAATGGTTATAACATAAGATTCCATTTATCCTAATGACTTTTTTTTACATGCAACTGATGTACCTAGGAGACTAGTGTGGTATGAGCAACCTATGTAACTTATTATTAAAAGCCACAAAAAAAAAATATTGGTTGGTATTCCTTTTCTTACATAAGTATTTGAAGACAAGTGATGGATCAGTGCAGTACCAGCTCGAAGCCCTTCTCGACTCGATAGACTGGTGTGCTCTTGCTAAAAAGCTAATTGGTAACACAGGCAAAAAAACTGCTCAGCCTAGAACATTGTTGGAAAGTGGCTAGTTTGTCACTCTTTTACATATTGCATTTTGGCAGTGTGCAATTGATTTACATGACCTTATTTATTTACCTTTATTTTTTATTACCTTGATTTCATGACATTACCTTTCCATTACAAAACAAGTCAGAAGTCGGTGCACTATCACCCATGCATTGTGGATATGCTCCAAATTTGTACCAAATGGTATTCACTTTCCTTATCCGTACAGCTTTTTAGAGTGGAATAAGTTGCCGGCCTCATTGTTTGCTGAGATACAATCTAGAACTTTTCAAGGACAGAGTGCTTTCTAGGCCAATGTGCGTCATCTTGGACCACACCATCGCTTACCATCAGTCGCAATGGTGGTCAAACGCGGACCCCTGCACGCTAAAAAATCTCATAAATACAGTGCCCAAAAGTGAGTGTATTTTTTAAATAGTGAAAAGAATGAACCAGTACAATAAAGATAAACACACCCCTTCAGTCTTTGTTGGGCATGATGACTAGTATATTAACTAGTTTACATGATGTTAGACGAATATTATAACTACAATCATCATCAGACTACACAACCACAGCAATGTATCTCTCTAGGTACCTCTTCAGTTTTACAATACAGTCCAAATATACTGAACTGGCCTTAGGGGCTGCCCAAGCGCCAGGTACTATAGGTGCTAAATTTAAATACCTATTTTATTGATCTAAAGAAAAACAAGACTCATCAGTGTGATGACTTATCTAGTCTGAGTATTTTATGTCTAACAAGCACAACCTGCAGGCTGCATTTTGTTGCTCACTAAATAATGTAGAAGTAAATATAGGCATGTTCAAGTTTTCTTATGACTTTCAGTAATGTTATCATAATTTCTCCATGTCTACAAGCGGGTAATTACTTCTCTTATGCATTAAATACACATTTCTTTCTTTGCTTTTTGCATATTAGCTGCTTTAGAAGGAAACAAAGAACATTTTAGAAAATTATTAATTTAAAAGGAGTATACCTAAAAAAGCACGTCAAAAGTCTAACTAGCCCGTGGCACCAACCACCAAGACCAAGGGCACTGTTCTTGCGAATGTACCTATTAATAAGCTGTTGAGCCTTTTGTATAAAAACATAATGTCTTTAAATTATTTAATACTAGCTGTACCCTGCCACGCTTCGCTGTGGCACATTGTGATGCAAAAATTTGATAAAAACAATCCTTGATGCGGATTATATATCATTTTAAAATTTCAGATTGATCAGTGCAGAGCTTTTTGAGTTTTTGAAGCGTACACAAACCAACATAACATTTTTATATATAGAGATTAATTCTCCAGAATACTAATAACACAACTTGTAAGGCTTCGTGAAGTAAAGGAAAGACTTTACCTAAAATTTACAATTGTATTGCAATGATATATTTGCTATTTATTAAATGTGAATGTAGTATGTAGCCTATTTATTTTAACCTATGAAAGTAACAAACTCAATAACATCCATTTTACATACTACCTAAAATGTGGGTAATTTTAGTCAGACTTAACCAACTTTAAAGACAAAATGTTTCAAAGTGTAAAAATGGAGTAAAAAGTCCTAGACTTTTTAAATATAATATATATATTTGTAAGATAAATCTTGTTGCTATTAACAACACCCTATTTACAGGGTTTCATTGATCAGTATTACAGCAATATACTTACCTACTGATGCAAATGTAAGCCATAGATAAAGTTAAATAGAAAATCTAACCTCATGTTCAAGAACTTGTCTTCTAAAGTCTTGTCTCCAACATTGGTACCAGCACCTTCAAAGAGGGCAGAATATTCAGAGTAATATTCTGCAACAGCCTTCACTTGCTCATAGTCATCAGCACGAGCCAGTGCAGCCAGCCCATCAGGGTTCAACTTGCCGCAGCGGGGTAAAGCTTGGCACGGTCATCTTTAGACAGCTCGGTGCCAAATGAGTTTATGGTTATGATGATAGCACGGCGATCAGCTTCAAACTAAAACAAAATTCATCTAATTGTTCAACTTCTATGTATCAGCATCCCTAAAAAAAGTAGTGTAGTAAACAGATTTTTTTTAATGTTATGGTTTTGTTCAAAATTCAATGTTTTAGTTCTTATGTTTCATTTAAAAATGTAATAATAATCATCTTATCTAAAATAGAAACAATTTGTTATTGTAAAATTTTGCCACTTTCTAAAGCATAGATGTTAAATCTATTCATTAGGAATTTCTTTGAATTGTCTAGATTTGGCAAAAAAATGGAATAGCCTGAGTGACAATTAAACAACAATAAACAACTCACAGCTAAGATTTCGCACATCACATCAGCAGTGGTGCCTCCAATCTGTTTGCAGAATTCATAGAAAGCTTCCAGATAAGCTTTGTACAGGGTGTTACGAATGATCTCAATGTTCATCTCATCCAAGTCCTGTTCACTGATGCAATCAACAAAGAATGGAGCCAATGGAGTGTCAACCAACACAGCGTTGTACAGCTCAGCGGGTGTGGCTGCTACGTGGATGGCTTCCATTTGCTCAAAAGATCCCAATGGATGACACTTAGGGATCAGTTCAGAAATAGGCCTCTGGTGCAGAGTGCCAGTAATCAAAAGAATGATGTTATCAATCATGTAGCTGTATGTGATGAAATCCAGGAAGGTAGACAGAGGTTCGACAGAATGATTCCTCAGATGCTGGAACTCGATAACGAGTTTCTCACGGAGCTTGTCATCGATGGTCGAGACCGACAAGGGGCTGGGCTCGTTGGCAAGAAACGTGCCATAATCAGTGCCTTGGAGGTGGAGCTTTAGATCTGTCAAACAAAATGTTACTTAGATTCCACCATAACATGTAGTTAATAAACATAGTAGGAACATATATATTACCTTCTAGAGTTTCACACTGCACCAAGTTCAGGTAGTCGGATTGCTTGAGTATACCACACTTGAATCCACGGCAGAGACCTTCCAAGTATCCAGCGTCGATGTTAAATATGCACCCCTTCATTTTGCAGGTGAAGCTTTTACAACCAAGAACTTTAATAAAAGTATTTTAGGTACACTTCGCAATCCAAAGCACAGCAAAAGCCCAAAGAGCCTTTTCGAAGGAAATCAATTACAAGAGGTGACCATTGATCATATGATGCAACCATAGACAACTATTTTGTTATTGAATGTTACTGACTGTGAAAATTTTTTTTCCTAAAAAATTACAATTAGACAAACTACTAAGATTTTTTTGCATTATAGGCCAGTAAAATAGAATTTAACTTTGCAATAAATTTCCGATCAAAAATTCTTTTTTTATGAGGTTTAAGATCACTTACTGAGCATAAAATCACAAAAAGCTGGCAGATTCAGGTTTAGCTTCAAGCGCTATCTTGAAACTTTTTGAGCCGATATCTCGGAAACTATGCAATTTAGGGCAAAAATTATTGAAGTCGTCATCGTAGAAACTAAAATTTTGCGTCTTTTTTCGCAAGAAACTTTTCTGTAATACGTACAGCTTACGATTTATGACCCATTTAATGAACCAGTTTTTCTATCGCGGCCGGTAACTCTTGAAATATTAGATCACAGACTAAATAGAGAGATACACTTAGGGTAGGATTTCATGGAGCGGTTTCAAACCGCGCCCGCGCGCGGGCGCGAACCGCGACGGGCGACGATTTTTTTTCAAAACTCACGAGACCGCTGGGCGTCTACTCTCTTTCTCCGCATCCGCACTTCGCAAACGGCCGTAAACGAAAACGAAATATTGCCTGTAACCTTACTCTATTTCTCTTGCGGATCGGGCTACGGACTTTCAAATCCATAGAGTCTCATCGTGAACGATGTAATTGAATGAAAAACAAAAGATTCCACAGACTAAGTAGAGAGGTTATTTTCATTGCCATTGCGGTAATTTACGGTTTTTTCTTTAACATCATATTTATGATCCGTTATGCCGTATTTTTTAAATTTAACTATAAAATACGATATCTGATCTATTTGTTTTAAAATTATAGCAATTGGTTCAATGAAACGAGTGCAAATCATATTATTTACGCAATTAGAATCGAGGCACTAGAATTGACCTTATTATGCGGCTAAATATAGGAGTTATACAGCAAGCACTCGTTTGGACTACAACTTGTGACAGTCAAACATATCCGCTTAATACTTAAAACTCATATTGGCATTGACGTTTTGTCGAGGGACAGTAAAACTAGTGTTGCCCTTCGTACAATTTAAGTCGTACTTATACGGCTTTTTACCTCATGTACGATCGAGAAGTCGAAATCGTACGCATATGACCTTTGAAAGGAATCTTGCGAATTACTTAAATAAATAACAGTATGATTATATTTTTAAATTATTTTTTGGTGTAAAAAACAAGCAGAAAAGTTGAACGAACTTGAAATTCTTCAATGTATTTTCTTTATATATCTAGTTTATCCTGTGGTATTAGCCTCTCAATGTGGCCCACTTCAAATTGGAAATCCTCTCACAATCAATATTTTTATGTCATTTTAAACCAATCGATTACACTACGTACGTAAGGCGCTGAGAATTTTGTTATATTTTAATTTCTTTCATGTAGCTTGATAAATAATTGTATTATCACTAGCATTATTATTAGTCTTACTAGCATCATTATTACTAGCAGCACCCGTGGTTTTCCCATGTAGATCTCTTCTCCTTCATATTCCCGTTATAAAAAAACTATTTTTAATCTTCCTTAATCATATCGTAACATCAGAACGGCCGAGCTGAAATTTGAAACACATTATTTTAGATTACAATCTGGACTATTACACAGGCTACTCTTCATTCTGAGAAAATAATGGAAACGGCAACTACGCAGGTAAAACCCCAGGGCGCTGCTAGTTTATTATATTAATAATATACGTATTGGTGTGCTTAATTCCTAGGTTTTATTATAAAGTTTGCCATATTTTGTGTTTAAACGGTTTAAAAGAGCCGCCGTAAAATAATGACAGTTTCTCTTGTATGACGAGGTAAAATAAAACTTTTACTGTGAAAACTTCATTTGGGGCGCCTAGATAGATTTTTTCGTGGGCTGTGAATTGAATTCTAGCGTCACGCTCGGGTAAGATAAGACATTTTCGGGTGAACTCAGATGCTCCAGCGAGAATTAAAATATAGTGAACAAGTGCGTCAGACGGAGAAAATGATATGGTCAACTACTCGTCGCTGTTATGTCCTTGTGTTTATTACATTATTCATGTTATTTTGTCGCAACATTAACTTCTAGGTACTAATTACTACCACATTAATTGAACCTGTCACGAAATATTAAATTTGCATTTCACAACCATTGCAAAAAGATTTGGTTGTAATATTAATTTCTGTTTTATCACATCACGTAAGCACACAATATGACACCTAGGTATTTTCATCGCAGTACTTACACGTACACTATAACACAACATAATTATCGAGCCTATTGCGGAAGACCATCGTCAGCGACAAAATGTAGGGTATTTCACTTTTTATCGTAACGTTCAGCTAAAACCAACAAACTGATACCCACAGAATTAACAAAAACTGTAAATAATGTCAAAACCATTGAATCATTTCCAATCTGAGGTGGGATGAAAGTTACATAATTATTATTACAAATATATTTTATGCCCGAGCGCAAAGATAAGATACGATAAGAGAGATAAGAAAGCTCTTTATTAAAAGCCATAATACAAAAAATAACAATTACATAAATATAAAAAATTACATTTCGATTGGCGGCCTTATCGCTTAGAGCGATCTCTTCCAGGCAACCGTGCACGGATTAGAAACAAAAGATAGTAACATGGCCCGTTTAATTAATACATTTCATTTATCAACACCATTATGAGTACTCACAACAGAAAATAAATAATAACATACTACATATTTACAACATAAATAAACTTACACATACTAATTGAAATATAATAAAAATACACACTAACCTAATATGTTATATAATAATATACCACAAATACATACATGAAATAAAAATCATAAATGTACCAATGAATCAATCGATGTACTTAACTGGACCACCAAAATTGGTAATCATTTACCTAATTAACATATTTTATCCATAATATTGGAAGCCCTAGTCTTGAATTCACACTATTGTTCAAGTTTATGGTACGGATTTTGAAAATAAAGGTGGCAACACTACGATACGAGATACTATCGAAATCGAAAGTTCTAATTCAAAACATTATTACATTTTTACATTACATACAAACAAATTAAAACAAAAAAGGCCTTGCAAGTATTTCGTGCAGTTTTCGTTATTTTTCTTAATATAAACATGTGTTTATGCATAAAATTGCTGTATAAAAGTGATGGGAGATGGATTTGGTGAATGGCAAACCGGACCCAGATTTCAGACTTTCCGAGTTATAAATAGGTGGTTCGAGTGCAAGCTTTGTGTGAATGATACATGCATATTTTCATTACAACATGGATGAAGCCATTGGGCTGAGCCACTATTATAATTATGCATTATTTCTAACGTACAAATATTCTATTACATTCAGCACCGGCAGCTTGAGCTGTTACCTACTGATCAACAAACACGGACCACTCTTGCAGTCCGACTGCAAGATGAAATTTCACAGTGCTGTTAACTATCCGAAGCAGATGCAACTGCTTGAGTGGTTTGTGTGTAGTACATACATAGTACCTAGTATGTAGTGCACTATGCAGTTATAGCATGAATCAGTCGATGCTGACTGCTTCAAGATGCCGTGTACGACCAGCCTAAGAGATATATTATGTACCTACAAAATTGAATTAGAGTGTTAAACCTACTTGGTCAAAACCAATACTCAGATACAAAGTTTGTTAGTAACTTGTCATAATGATGATTTAAATTAGAATATTCATTGTTCTTTTACAGACCCACAATCCATTGCAGAAGGCTGTGTGCTGCGGGCTGTCCGACTAGAAGTAGTTGAGAGAGAGAGAGGGAACACTGAATTTCCTGGCGGCACTACTCTACATGTGTGGGGTTTTCAAAGAATATTCTAGAAGATGTACTTAATAAATTTTAATATACTTTCTAGATAAAATGGTATTTTATTTAATTTCCTAGATAAAATGTTATTTTAAAGTAAACAAAAACCCCCAACACTAATTTCCAAATGGCTGGATCGATTTTTATGATATTTGGATAAGATAACTCTACTAGTTACATATTTGTATACTATTATAGGTTTACAGTTGCAGTAAGTTTTTCAGAGAAGATTGAAAGCAGCTGGAATTGGCCTGTGTTTTTAAATCTAAGTGTGAAATTTAAATTATTGTAAAATTAATTCCAGCTATAAAGGCTTAATAATAATAGGTTTACAGTTGACCACCATTTGAGCATTTGACTGATGTTAAACGACGATAGTCTATGGTGGAGCGTGCTAACCCAGAAGAAAACACTTCACTTTTGATTTGTAGATATCTACAAAAGCTTATTTTGAAATAGCTGGAATGATTTTAGTAAAATGGTCATGAAAACTACAATGAAAATTGAAATAAATCATTATATTGCATTATCATATGGGAGGAGGCCTATACCGAAAAGGGGTCCTTAGCGTAAACAAACCTTATATGCATATACTATGTTAAATGTAAAAAACAAACAATAATTAGGCATTATTATTATTATGCATTATCATTGCACACAATGAGGTACATCAAAATTGGCTTACTTTGATAGTTATGACACTAAAGAGAGCTTGGCACATACATTTATAAAATCCCTTTTTTCCGGTGGGTTTATCATACTTAAAGTTAGAAGCAGACTCGATTCTGTGATGCAGGCATTTTCCCAAGCATAAACAACCCACTAAATGTTTCCACAGCTAGGACTCGAGGCCTTCTACTTCAAGGGTAGAGCCCCTTGCAAGAGAAGGCCATAATCCACCACGCTAGCCCAGTTCGGATTGGTGGATGACACATGACTTCAAATGATTTTAGGCAAATGTCGGTATCTTCACATTGACCTTCACTATTTTAAGTTAGGGGTATTCAAGGGTGTCGCCAGCTAGCTAAGAGGAAGGCAATGGGTCAATATTATGGAGTTGACGGCATGAAGTGTTACATTTTGGAAGTCTTTGCCTCGATGACAATTGCAAGAAGTATTAGTTCTAGTATCAATGTATAAAACTTCACAAGCCCTCGACAGCATAACAACTAAATCAAACTTTTAAACAAAGCAATAATTATTTATTCAAAAATAATATTCAATTAACACATAACTTTCAGGGATTTTTAAAAAACTTTCAACCACTTTATCATTAAAATTATTTAGGTTTTTATTTATTATAGCTCTGTGTACACTTATCATGGCCCATGGACCACTAGGCGATCTTCTGCTATGGTGCTTCTTAGCCATGTTTTTAGTCTTCTAAGGCTGCTAAAGGATTGCTGTACTGTACAGATGGTAAAGCGATCAAAATTTTCAATGTTTTTTCCGTTTCGGGAAAGAAGGAATTTGTTTCTCTTAGGACATCAACCGGCATTACGCAGATGAGACTTCGAGAAGACTATGGTGTGCGTGGTTTTGAACCCATGGTCTCCGGACTCCGGATTAACAGTCGCAGTCTCCCATCTACACCAGCCGTAACTTTCTAGGTTTCTAGGCACAACAAAGTCGTCAAACAACTCCCGGCTAAACATAGAATTTCCTACAAATTCTAAGTCGGAAATTTGAATTATGTTAAGATCACTGCGCAGGCGACACCGGCTCTTTCTACGCTCCAAACGGTCTTCACGTACAGCAGCATCAATTAACATAACTTTTACAACCATATTATGTTATATTTTCCCAAAAAAATCTAAATCCGCAAATCAAAAAGTAACACTTTTCATTTCGTTGATTTTGAGGTTAAAACTAAGAAAATTGATCTGTCAAATTAGAATCTTCGTTGCGAGTTTCGTGAATTAGAGTAGGCTTAGAACATGTAACGGTCAAAAAATGTTCGGTCGGGCTAAACGACGGAACGAAAAAGAACGGGAGTAAGAATGTCGCGAAAATTAGGTCGAAATTTCGTTTTCGATAGAAAGAGAGTAGACCTCCTGTCACTGTCGTGTCGCTGTGTCTACTAGTGGATCTCTCTACTTAGTCTGTGTCTACTATGTTCAATTTGTATTTGTATCTTATTATTTTGTTAAAGGGAGCGTTCAAGTATTACGGCATTTTTTAAAGATTTAAACACACTTCCTCTCACTTTCCGTAAGCATTACGTGACATCCAAGTGATCGTTTTTACTTAAAAGTCACCAAACATTATTCTATATACCGTTAAGTTTCAAGCTCCTTTAATATGCTTTCATATTCACACTCGCCTCGTGTAATGCTGGCTTTCATTATAATCGGTAACCGTTTTTTTCTTATAAATACAGAGTTTTCAGCGTCTAATGACCCAACACAAATAAAACAACTGTTCATTTAAATATCATTTTTTATTATTATTACTTTTCCGCTCCACAGACACCGGGGTCCGTGACCTTCGTCATCTTTTAAATACAATGCATTAATTTATAATATTTTTTGTAGAATATCAGAATTTAAAAATGTCTTATAACTCAAAAGGTATGGAGATTAGAAAATAAGTTATGGAACAAAAATTGTAGAAAATAAACTGATCTTAAAAATGATTGGTGTGTTTTATTGATTAATCTAATAAGGGTAGGATTACATGGAGCGGTTTCAAACAGTAATCTGTAAATCATACGAACTTCGTGAATGCCGCGTTGAAGACAAAAGACGGCATAACATTGTAAAAAAATAAACGCAATTTCATACATATTTTTTTTACTTGCCATTGGAATAATATATGAGAATAAAATTTTTACTATTCGTGTGCACACCAACAGTCAAAAAGCGTTATGTAGCTGTTAAATGTCTTTCAAATTTCTGTGAAAACTCTAAACGAACTGCATATGTATAGGTATTCAAAATAGTTTCTCAAATATTTAAATACAATAATAACCATAGTAAAAAGTAGTTTCATTAATGTACGAGTATCATTAATTTTTTTTCAAATCGGTTCATTAGTTTCGAATCCTATTCAATGCAAACACAAAAATTCGAAAGTATTTACGAATATTTTCTCTTTGTAATGTACTCAAACCTAAGAGTAGATTAAACCTATTCAGTCTTATTCCAAAAAACTAAGATACTCGTAGTTACAGGTTTAAGCCAGGACTAACTAATGTAGGTTTCATACGGTATTAAACTTAGGATCAGGTTTAAAATGTGTTCCTATTACAAAACTCAGACTATCCAAAGACTACTTAGTCCAAGGTTAAGCCTGACATAGCCCAACGTTATACAACAATATTAACAATTTTTGGAACTGCTTTTATTTTGAAGATTGACCCTTGTTTACCGTAAAAAATTACATTTCATTTCAAAATATTAGTATTTTCGATGAGTAAATATACTAATATACAATATTAGACTAATTTTGAAACACTAACGACTGACATGACGTCTAATTTTACCCGATTGAAAGAAGAATTATGGTTTTCGAGTGTATCTGGGCATCAGAGCGCGCGAGGCAGCGTAAATGCCTACCTTGGCAGAAAAACCTGACCTTAAATATATTATTATTTAATCTAAAATTTGCCGCCCCCTAAAAAGTGCCGCCCCTACCGCCCTCCCTACGCTATGCAGACTTCCAACCGCACGTCCGCGCGGTTTTCGCCCGCGAACGTTGCGGGTTTCCAACCGCGCCCGCGCGCGGGTGCGAACCGCTACATCAGGAGGTCTACTCTCTTTCTATCGAAAACGAAATTTCGACCTAATTTTCGCGACATTCTTACTCCCGTTCTTTTTCGTTCCGTCGTTTAGCCCGACCGAACATTTTTTGACCGTTACATGTTCTAAGCCTACTCTAATTCACGAAACTCGCAACGAAGATTCTAATTTGACAGATCAATTTTCTTAGTTTTAACCTCAAAATCAACGAAATGAAAAGTGTTACTTTTTGATTTGCGGATTTAGATTTTTTTGGGAAAATATAACATAATATGGTTGTAAAAGTTATGTTAATTGATGCTGCTGTACGTGAAGACCGTTTGGAGCGTAGAAAGAGCCGGTGTCGCCTGCGCAGTGATCTTAACATAATTCAAATTTCCGACTTAGAATTTGTAGGAAATTCTATGTTTAGCCGGGAGTTGTTTGACGACTTTGTTGTGCCTAGAAACCTAGAAAGTTACGGCTGGTGTAGATGGGAGACTGCGACTGTTAATCCGGAGTCCGGAGACCATGGGTTCAAAACCACGCACACCATAGTCTTCTCGAAGTCTCATCTGCGTAATGCCGGTTGATGTCCTAAGAGAAACAAATTCCTTCTTTCCCGAAACGGAAAAACATTGAAAATTTTGATCGCTTTACCATCTGTACAGTACAGCAATCCTTTAGCAGCCTTAGAAGACTAAAACATGGCTAAGAAGCACCATAGCAGAAGATCGCCTAGTGGTCCATGGGCCATGATAAGTGTACACAGAGCTATAATAAATAAAAACTAAATAATTTTAATGATAAAGTGGTTGAAAGTTTTTAAAAATCCCTGAAAGTTATGTGTTAATTGAATATTATTTTGAATAAATAATTATTGCTTTGTTTAAAAGTTTGATTTAGTTGTTATGCTGTCGAGGGCTTGTGAAGTTTTATACATTGATACTAGAACTAATACTTCTTGCAATTGTCATCGAGGCAAAGACTTCCAAAATGTAACACTTCATGCCGTCAACTCCATAATATTGACCCATTGCCTTCCTCTTAGCTAGCTGGCGACACCCTTGAATACCCCTAACTTAAAATAGTGAAGGTCAATGTGAAGATACCGACATTTGCCTAAAATCATTTGAAGTCATGTGTCATCCACCAATCCGAACTGGGCTAGCGTGGTGGATTATGGCCTTCTCTTGCAAGGGCTCTACCTTGAAGTAGAAGGCCTCGAGTCCTAGCTGTGGAAACATTTAGTGGGTTGTTTATGCTTGGGAAAATGCCTGCATCACAGAATCGAGTCTGCTTCTAACTTTAAGTATGATAAACCCACCGGAAAAAAGGGATTTTATAAATGTATGTGCCAAGCTCTCTTTAGTGTCATAACTATCAAAGTAAGCCAATTTTGATGTACCTCATTGTGTGCAATGATAATGCAATAATAATAATAATAAGCCTTTATTGTTTCCTTTTTTACATTTAACATAGTATATGCATATAAGGTTTGTTTACGCTAAGGACCCCTTTCGGTATAGGCCTCCTCCCATATGATAATGCAATATAATGATTTATTTCAATTTTCATTGTAGTTTTTCATGACCATTTTACTAAAATCATTCCAGCTATTTCAAAATAAGCTTTTGTAGATATCTACAAATCAAAAGTGAAGTGTTTTCTTCTGGGTTAGCACGCTCCACCATAGACTATCGTCGTTTAACATCAGTCAAATGCTCAAATGGTGGTCAACTGTAAACCTATTATTATTAAGCCTTTATAGCTGGAATTAATTTTACAATAATTTAAATTTCACACTTAGATTTAAAAAACACAGGCCAATTCCAGCTGCTTTCAATCTTCTCTGAAAAAACTTACTGCAACTGTAAACCTATAATAGTATACAAATATGTAACTAGTAGAGTTAACTCTAGAGTGTCAAATATCATAAAAATCGATCCAGCCATTTGGAAATTAGTGTTGGGGGTTTTTGTTTACTTTAAAATAACATTTTATCTAGGAAATTAAATAAAATACCATTTTATCTAGAAAGTATATTAAAATTTATTAAGTACATCTTCTAGAATATTCTTTGAAAACCCCACACATGTAGAGTAGTGCCGCCAGGAAATTCAGTGTTCCTCTCTCTCTCTCAACTACTTCTAGTCGGACAGCCCGCAGCACACAGCCTTCTGCAATGGATTGTGGGTCTGTAAAAGAACAATGAATATTCTAATTTAAATCATCATTATGACAAGTTACTAACAAACTTTGTATCTGAGTATTGGTTTTGACCAAGTAGGTTTAACACTCTAATTCAATTTTGTAGGTACATAATATATCTCTTAGGCTGGTCGTACACGGCATCTTGAAGCAGTCAGCATCGACTGATTCATGCTATAACTGCATAGTGCACTACATACTAGGTACTATGTATGTACACACAAACCACTCAAGCAGTTGCATCTGCTTCGGATAGTTAACAGCACTGTGAAATTTCATCTTGCAGTCGGACTGCAAGAGTGGTCCGTGTTTGTTGATCAGTAGGTAACAGCTCAAGCTGCCGGTGCTGAATGTAATAGAATATTTGTACGTTAGAAATAATGCATAATTATAATAGTGGCTCAGCCCAATGGCTTCATCCATGTTGTAATGAAAATATGCATGTATCATTCACACAAAGCTTGCACTCGAACCACCTATTTATAACTCGGAAAGTCTGAAATCTGGGTCCGGTTTGCCATTCACCAAATCCATCTCCCATCACTTTTATACAGCAATTTTATGCATAAACACATGTTTATATTAAGAAAAATAACGAAAACTGCACGAAATACTTGCAAGGCCTTTTTTGTTTTAATTTGTTTGTATGTAATGTAAAAATGTAATAATGTTTTGAATTAGAACTTTCGATTTCGATAGTATCTCGTATCGTAGTGTTGCCACCTTTATTTTCAAAATCCGTACCATAAACTTGAACAATAGTGTGAATTCAAGACTAGGGCTTCCAATATTATGGATAAAATATGTTAATTAGGTAAATGATTACCAATTTTGGTGGTCCAGTTAAGTACATCGATTGATTCATTGGTACATTTATGATTTTTATTTCATGTATGTATTTGTGGTATATTATTATATAACATATTAGGTTAGTGTGTATTTTTATTATATTTCAATTAGTATGTGTAAGTTTATTTATGTTGTAAATATGTAGTATGTTATTATTTATTTTCTGTTGTGAGTACTCATAATGGTGTTGATAAATGAAATGTATTAATTAAACGGGCCATGTTACTATCTTTTGTTTCTAATCCGTGCACGGTTGCCTGGAAGAGATCGCTCTAAGCGATAAGGCCGCCAATCGAAATGTAATTTTTTATATTTATGTAATTGTTATTTTTTGTATTATGGCTTTTAATAAAGAGCTTTCTTATCTCTCTTATCGTATCTTATCTTTGCGCTCAGGCATAAAATATATTTGTAATAATAATTATGTAACTTTCATCCCACCTCAGATTGGAAATGATTCAATGGTTTTGACATTATTTACAGTTTTTGTTAATTCTGTGGGTATCAGTTTGTTGGTTTTAGCTGAACGTTACGATAAAAAGTGAAATACCCTACATTTTGTCGCTGACGATGGTCTTCCGCAATAGGCTCGATAATTATGTTGTGTTATAGTGTACGTGTAAGTACTGCGATGAAAATACCTAGGTGTCATATTGTGTGCTTACGTGATGTGATAAAACAGAAATTAATATTACAACCAAATCTTTTTTGCAATGGTTGTGAAATGCAAATTTAATATTTCGTGACAGGTTCAATTAATGTGGTAGTAATTAGTACCTAGAAGTTAATGTTGCGACAAAATAACATGAATAATGTAATAAACACAAGGACATAACAGCGACGAGTAGTTGACCATATCATTTTCTCCGTCTGACGCACTTGTTCACTATATTTTAATTCTCGCTGGAGCATCTGAGTTCACCCGAAAATGTCTTATCTTACCCGAGCGTGACGCTAGAATTCAATTCACAGCCCACGAAAAAAATCTATCTAGGCGCCCCAAATGAAGTTTTCACAGTAAAAAGTTTTATTTTACCTCGTCATACAAGAGAAACTGTCATTATTTTACGGCGGCTCTTTTAAACCGTTTAAACACAAAAATATGGCAAACTTTATAATAAAACCTAGGAATTAAGCACACCAATACGTATATTATTAATATAATAAACTAGCAGCGCCCTGGGGTTTTACCTGCGTAGTTGCCGTTTCCATTATTTTCTCAGAATGAAGAGTAGCCTGTGTAATAGTCCAGATTGTAATCTAAAATAATGTGTTTCAAATTTCAGCTCGGCCGTTCTGATGTTACGATATGATTAAGGAAGATTAAAAATAGTTTTTTTTTATAACGGGAATATGAAGGAGAAGAGATCTACATGGGAAAACCACGGGGTGCTGCTAGTAATAATGATGCTAGTAAGACTAATAATAATGCTAGTGATAATACAATTATTTATCAAGCTACATGAAAGAAATTAAAATATAACAAAATTCTCAGCGCCTTACGTACGTAGTGTAATCGATTGGTTTAAAATGACATAAAAAATATTGATTGTGAGAGGATTTCCAATTTGAAGTGGGCCACATTGAGAGGCTAATACCACAGGATAAACTAGATATATAAAGAAAATACATTGAAGAATTTCAAGTTCGTTCAACTTTTCTGCTTGTTTTTTTACACCAAAAAAATAATTTAAAAATATAATCATACTGTTATTTATTTAAGTAATTCGCAAGATTCCTTTCAAAAGGTCATATGCGTACGATTTCGACTTCTCGATCGTACATGAGGTAAAAAAAGCCGTATAAGTACGACTTAAATTGTACGAAGGGCAACACTAGTTTTACTGTCCCTCGACAAAACGTCAATGCCAATATGAGTTTTAAGTATTAAGCGGATATGTTTGACTGTCACAAGTTGTAGTCCAAACGAGTGCTTGCTGTATAACTCCTATATTTAGCCGCATAATAAGGTCAATTCTAGTGCCTCGATTCTAATTGCGTAAATAATATGATTTGCACTCGTTTCATTGAACCAATTGCTATAATTTTAAAACAAATAGATCAGATATCGTATTTTATAGTTAAATTTAAAAAATACGGCATAACGGATCATAAATATGATGTTAAAGAAAAAACCGTAAATTACCGCAATGGCAATGAAAATAACCTCTCTACTTAGTCTGTGGAATCTTTTGTTTTTCATTCAATTACATCGTTCACGATGAGACTCTATGGATTTGAAAGTCCGTAGCCCGATCCGCAAGAGAAATAGAGTAAGGTTACAGGCAATATTTCGTTTTCGTTTACGGCCGTTTGCGAAGTGCGGATGCGGAGAAAGAGAGTAGACGCCCAGATGTGGCTGAAGGACCAGTATCTACGGCAAAGAATAAATTTCAAAAAAGACGGCGACAGCAGCCAGACAGCAGTAGCAACAGCTGATTGTTTCTTTCTTGCTCTAGCACAATAAGCGGACCCGAGTTCACCCAAACATTTCTTTCATTTACGGGCGTGATGATGACCTTCATTCACAGCCCACGAAAAATCTGTGTGAGGTTAGCCGACTAAGTAGAGAGATACACTGAGGTTAGACAAACGAAGTGTCACTTCAAAAATAAAATGATTCAACCGCAGACATACATTGACAATCTTATACTACCCCTCTACTTCTTCATTGGATTAGGTATTTGATACCGTGTTAATTATGCTGGATCCACCGGAATATCAGATTCGTCTTCAATATTTTTTAGGCAGGGCAAAATCTGAAAATGCCGCCCCCGTTGGGGTGTGCATCGGTGCTTTGCTCTGACTTCTTTTCCCCACAAGTATCTAGCTCTTCAACTTCACATGAGGAAGGAAGAATTCATGATGATAATTATGGAACGGATATTACGACGATGACTTTCAAATTGTATGGCCCCGGCTTGCCCCCCCCCCCCCTCCATATCCGGATGGCAATCCCTATGGGACACGTTACGTAAGGACTTGGAATTGAAGTAGAATAAATAATTATTTATAAATTGCTTTAATACTCTAAGTGTTAACGGCCCTATCTCACTTCTCTCTTTTATCTCTCTTTTTTGTTGTAATTTTTGCACGATATTACGATGCAAAACACCATCACAGGGGAGTACACAATGTGGCCGGTAAGGGTAAAGTGTTAAGTCCTACAACGACTGAAGTAAAATTAGGTGGCGTCTGTCGTTTTATCGGTCGTTGAGTGGTACCCCGTTTTGAACGCTGACCTAAAATCTCCCTTGTTTAAATAGCGTTGGCTGTAATATAATACACATAATCATAATCATTCGTTCTCAAGTAACAATGTCAGGTTACAAGGGTTTGGTACTATAATGTACATTTGGTTACTACTGAATTTAATAATGTTAGTAAATTCATATAAGTGTAATAGCATTCAGCTATATAACCTACTAAATTCAGTAGCGAGGATTGCTTGCTTCTAAACTTGCTTGTGAATTTAGGTACTAAATTTAGCTGTGTATTTTTGGTACTAAAAGCGTTGAGAGTGAGGACGACTAATCGGCCGAAAGGAATTGGTACAAATAAACATACAGACAACGGTACTAACAGTAACACACCACGAGGTAAAACTATTCATAATAATATTTTATGAATAAATAGTATTCGCCTTACGGTGAATCGTTATATTACAAAAGTATAAAAGATTGTTTGTGGATGATCCACCTGGAAGCTAAATAGTCACTGTCAGACAGATCAGGCTGTCACTGCCAATGTGCCAGTTACGTCAAAACGCCACAATTTATGACGCTGCTCAGCGTTGAGTGTTTCCAACTTCGCACTTTTGTTCCTAGATTTAGTTTTATTTTCATAAGTAAAGTACCGAAATTTAACATTCAGCACCTAGCACTTAATCTAGCACTAAATATGAAACGTCATCTTTAGCCACAAGACGTCCACTGCTGAACATAGACCTCCCCCTAGATTTTCATAACGAACGATACCGCGCAATGTGCAAACTGCAACCAGCGGTTTCCACGGCCTTTATGTGGTCAGCTGCTCATCTAGTAGGAGGCCGTCCAACTCCGCGTCTTCCGGTTCGTGGTAGCCGTTCGAGAACCTTTCTTCCCCAGCGACACGAAACATGCTACACATTAAATACGAAGCATGTTACGCATTTGATAATCCTTACATGTCCGTAAAAAAATAATAAAACATTGAAACGTCAAATTAAAAAAAAACCTGTGCGCTTAGGACCGCACGGCAGAAGTGAAAACTAAAATAAGAAATACTTATATTTAAAGACCACTAAATAATTTTAATAATTAAAAATAAAAATTATTTAGAAATTTTAAAATAAGTATATACCTAGTAAGCACAGCAACACGAAAATAACATATGGCGGAATAATTAGTATCTATGGCCAAGAAAAAAATTAAAAAAAAATCGGAAATAGGGTTTGACTAGCAATTTTTTTGTTTATGCTATTTATATATTTTACAGGTTTATCGCTAAAATGGATATATATATATATATATTTATATAGTTTTTGTTGTAATATACTCGTATTACTGTTTTATCACAGCACTTACACATACACTTTAAACACAACATATATATCTATATATATATATATATATATATATATATATATATATATATATATATATATATGTTGTGTTGTTTGTAAGTGCTGTGATAAAACATTAATACGAGTATATTACAACAAAAACTTTTTTGCAATGGATGTGAAATGCAAATTTAATATTTCGTGACAAGTTCAATTAATAACATTAATGTGGTAAGTACCTAGAAGTTAATGTCGGTATAAAAAGAATAAAAATATAATAAACACAGGTACACAGGGACTATATTATCTTTCTCGCTCTGACGCACTTGTTCACTGTATTTTGTTTCTCGCTCTAGCATCCCGAGTTTACCCGAGAAGCTATTACCAGACCCGAGCGTGACGGTTCATTTCAATTCACAGCCCACGAAAATTCTGTCCTAGGCGCGCCCAAAGAAGTTTTCACTTCAAAAATTGGCAGTCATAGGGACTGGTTAGAAGTAAAAACTTATAACTCTGAATGTTATTGCTCATTTTGGAAACCACGCGGTTGAAACCGGAGGCACGGTAATAATATAATACAGTACTCCAAATTCATACAAACGGACGAAACATGAGCTATACCTACGCGCCTCAATCTCGCGGCGCAGACAGTCACGGCTGTACCGCAGTGTCGAACGGATGGTGTGTTGTTTTTTTAACAATAACCACGCGATTTTTTTCTCTAAAATCAGTTAATATGACGAGTAGAAAATATTGTGCTGTTTTTGGTTGTATGAATTCGTCAATAACGCATAAGTTTTTTTAAATTACCTGGAAACTCTGAAAGTTAAGACTATTAAATAAATTTACTTACAAGTAGGTACGCACATAATTTGTGTCTTTTTAATGGATAAGTATTTCCTTTTATCTCGAGGCGCAAACATTTTTGGTCGCATATTTATAAGGCATTCACTTTGTTTTGTAATTAAATCTACCAATCAAAAACAACACGCATTTTATTGAAGTCTTCCCAGGTATTCAATTCACAAAGTATTTTATTTGTTCGTATAAAAAGTCACAAAACTAAATGGAAACACAAAGTACCTAGGGAAATGTAAAATTATAAGGCAGGAGGCGGGCAGCAGGCAGCCCTATCGCTTGTTTACGTTCTCCGCAGCTCTAGGTATAAATTTCAAAAATACGACTTAGTTAAATTACTGTATATATATTATTACTGTGCCGGAGGCCATGACCAATGGCCATGGGCCCGAGTTTACGCGAAGATTTCTTTTATTTTGCCCACTTAAAATCTGTCTGTACGCCAAAAGAATATTTTCAGGTTTTCACACCAAAAACATCATGTGAACAACCATCTACTTCTACGGCGTCACTCTGCTGCTCATTTCTCATCACTTTGTTCAATAGTGTTGATAGCAGAGCAGCCGACATACAGACAGTGACGATGCCTGGTTTTAAAACAATATACAACGATGCTGTAGGACAAATATTCATCATCATCAACAGCCCACTAAATATTACCACTGCTGGGACTCGGGGCCTTATCTCGCACGGAGAGAGTTAAGGCCATAATCCACCACGCTGGCCCAGTGCGGTTTGGTGGATGACACATGACTTCGAAAGATTCTAGGTACTCTTCGGTTTCCTCACGATGTTTTCCTTCACCGTTTTAAGTTAGCGGCATTACGCACATGACTTCGAAAAGACAGTGGTGCGTGTGGGGTTTGAACCCGGGGGTCTCCGGATCGGCAGGCGCCGTTCTCCCGACTAGACCAGCCGTAACTTGGGACAAAAATTCTGAATAATTGCCCTAAAAAAAAATTGGTTGCCTGTAAAGTCGGTATACGGGCGAAAGTTTTACGTGACAACGACTTGAGTGGTAAAATAATTTTACGGAAGGGACGCGTGCCTTTCCCTGTTTATGTCTGTCTCTCTCGCTCTTAGGCGGGCTAACCATGCCCGAGTGGAAGGGACGCGTGCCTCTCACTCGCTCACGTTGTGAGCGCATAACGTGAGCGGAGCGTAACGCAGTTTCTTGAAGTGTCACCCGGCAAACCAATTTATAAGACGTTGTCACGTCAAAAAAAGGACAAATATTCAGAATCGATAAATTTTGCACTATTTTTTAGAAATCTACAGCAATCTAGCACTTTTATAAAAGCTGTTAGCATGGATTCGTGGAATCAAGTTGGCAGCCCTGAAGCTGCTTGCATCGTTGGTTTGTTGATTTTGTTACTTGATTCTAGGGATGGGCAAATAAACAAAATATATCGATATTAATGATATCGATACTTACCAAATGTATCGATATTTATTTTCAAAAAAATATCGATATTTCGATATATCGATTTTTTTTCAAGAGAAGGTTACTTAAATATTAAGCACTTATTAATTAGATAAATGAAAATACATAATATCTGGCATATTATTGACGTGACAACGACTAATAAACCGATGAACGCCGGCTGCGTGCACGAAAAAGTGTCCCATTACGCTCATTGTACGCTTGCACCGCATCTATCAGTGTTTTGTTATACGTTGTCGTTCGTATACTAACCGACTTTACAGACAACCAATTTTATTATTTATTTATAATTCGTACATATTTTAATGTTCAAAATTAACCATCACTGAAACCAGTATTCGTCTGTGTTATGTAGGTGCATGAGTGCGTATTTACCCACCGTGTTGTCACTAGCTCCGCTCCAACCTACATATACAATAGTCTGATATAGACATCAGCAGCAATCTTTCTTTAAAGTGCCTACCTGTCAATCTGCTCCTATTATCCGGCACTGTTAAATTAACGACTGAAGCTACCTTTTCGGATATTAGAGCGATTTCCAAAAGAACCGGAGTAAAATTTGGCAATTCACCCAAAAATCAATTGGATTTTATTTAACTTTTATAGGTTTACACTTGACCGCCATCTCGCCTGATGTTAAACGATGATGCGGTCTACGATGGAGCGTGTTTATCTAGAAGAAACCGATTCACTCTCGATTTGAAGACACAAAGATTGTAACTATCGGGAAAAACCTCTCTCAGGCAACGTATTCCACAGCCTTGACGTTCTTATCACAAAAGTAGAGTCAAATCTCTTCGTTCGTGTCTTTGGGACACCAACCATGAAACAATGTCGCTTTTTCGAGCTACGAGCATTACGATAGACAAGAACAAAATTAAAAATTTTGATTAACCCCTGACTACCTTGGATCTCGGATTATCTGTATAACGTTCTACTAGTCAAGCCCTTTCATTTGATACTCATATTAAGGGAGTTGTGAAAAAAGAAATGTATTTCGCCACTTTGTTGTAGCGGCCATCTTGGATTTAAATTAGTCCTAGTGCTCTACTAGTCAAGCCCTTTTATTTGATACCCATATTGAGGTAGTAGTGAAAAAAATAATACAATTTGGCATTTCGTGGTGGCGGCCATCTTGGATTTGAAATTTGTTATAATGATAGATAGATAGATAGATAGATTAACTCTTTATTGCACTTAATATAAAAACAAACAAAAGTTACTTACAACAAACAAAATAAAGTAGCAATTGGCGACCTTATCACTAAAAGCGATCTCTTCCAGGCAACCATAGGATGGAAAGAGAGATTTGAGAATAAGGAGGAGGGAAGTACAAAAGGAGTGATTAATACTTCTACAATTAAACAATAAAATAGATTTTAAAAACTAAAATACCAAATAATATATTGATATACTTACACAGTAATTATACATCCTAATACATAAATACGAATTAAATAATATACTAATACATACAAATAATTAGATATGATAAAATAAATAAATAATATATATAGGTATATATTAAACATTGAGATTTTAACTAGAATATCAGCTTCAATTGGGTGATGACTGCGATAAGTATACTTCTTTTACTTGGTACTTAAAAACAACGTGCGACTGAGCTTGTCTAATGGTCACAGGCAAAGCGTTCCACAGCTGAGCTGCCTGAAATGCAAACGACTTGCCGTAGAACATTTCACTACGTGCGGATGGTATTTGCAGCAACAAATTGTTTTTCGATCTAAGAGGCCAAGAGTGCGCATCGCTGCAGAAAGTGAAAAGGTCTTGTAAATAATGCGGAGACAATGGGTTAAACAACACGTTATATGTAAGGGACAAAATATGAGCATTCCGACGAAAGCGAATGTATAGTATTCTGCTAGTCAAGCCCTTTCATTTGATACCCATATTGATGTAGGTTGTGAAGAAATATTTTGTCCGCCATTTTGTGGAGGCGGCCATTTTGAATCGATATTAACAAAACATAGCTAAGAACATCCACACGGATATTCAAATAAAAAAAACTGCATCGAAATCGGCCCATTCGTTTGAGCTCTACGGTGCCACAGACAGACCGACAGACAGACATCGACGTCAAACTTATAACACCTCTTTTTTTGGTCGGGGGTTAAAAAAAATGTTCTTGAAATTGCAGAGGTTTAATGTATTAAATATACAACTACTAATCACTAACAAACAAATCTCTACTACACCGACCAACTGCAAGAGCTACTACTATTCAATCTGAATACCGGCCAAATTCTATTGAACATCCTGCTGAAACACAAGACATTGGCGAAATTATGGTCATACAACCGAATGGAAGCCAGAAATAAAGAAGAAGAAGAAGAAGACACCTCTTTTTTTGGTCGGGGGTTAAAAAAAGGGCAAGGTGGTATTAGATCGTGGAAATCAGTCGCACACTCTCCGATGTGAATCCGATCTGACTTCTTCTCAAAAAAGTGGTTGGTCCAGACACTGGTTAAGCTTATTGGGGACAGATCCAGAGCTCGGAATCTCTGGCGTAGCTGTTTTCAGATTTAAAAGCTGCTCATGTCTGCACCATATAGACGTTTTGTTTATTTTGCTTTTGCTGATGTTGCTCGGTCAGACCTCACATCTGAAGAACGATGTCCTGAATAATTTGACACTGAAGAATATTCTGAGCGAATATAGTTGCTTGTGTTTCATATAGCATTTAAATACTGCAATTGGAGAATTAAAGTGTATATATGCTTGGAAATTCGAGGCAAAACATATCGTTTTCGATATCCGAAAATAAATATCGAAAATCGATATATCGGAAATAAAAAAATCGACGATAAATATCGATTATTTTCGAAAATAAAATCGATATTTCGATATATCGATTTTTTTTGCCCAAGCCTACTTGATTCCAATGATCTCAGTAGGTGTCGTTTGATTGTGTTTCATTAATGTCATTTGATTGTGATCAATTTCAAATTGATTTAATTTTAATTTCTCATATTATTAATCCATAATGGATCCACTAGGCAATAATAGTATTCGTCAAAGGATAAATAAGATATTTGACAATCACATAGTGTCGGACAGCAGTGATGCCTTGAACTCCGTTTCGGGACTGTGTTCATCGAATTCAGCATACACTCGACGAATACTTCTAAATGAAATTGAAAAACGAGATATGCTGGTCAACAAAACCGTTCTAATGGAGTACAACAAAGTAAAAGATAAGCTACAAGTTTTGTTGAGCTCGCTATCTTCTCTCGATAATGCTGTGAAAGACATGTCTAACAGACTGAATGAATCTAAAACTAAAACACATCACCTAATCGCTCAAACAACCAAGCTAAAAGACGAAAGGAAGAAAACTGAGAAAAAACTTATTTGGGTTAATACATTTGTTGACTGTTTCCAACTTCCACCAGAGAAAACTGAGTACCTGTATAACGTTTCTGTAAAAACACCACTTACATCCGATTTTTTTGGCACATTGTCTCAAATCGAGAAGTTATATGATAATTGTAAAGTTCTTGTAAAGTGTTGGTACCAAACATCTGCCTTTGATATTATGGAAACTGTAGGTATTCAACAGGAAGTAGCAATTGAGAAGTTGTATCACTGGACAATAGGAGCTTGTCTGAGTACTGATGCTCCTAATAATGCTCTCATACCCACAGCACTGGCCAAATTTCAGAATAGACAAGTCTTGTTCTCAAACATTGTAGATGAGTATTGTTCTGCTAGAAAAGCTACCATTGTCCAGTTATTCATTGATGCATTGACTAAAGGAACTGAAACTGGATCAAAACCAATAGAGTTTTATGCCAATGATCCCAAACGTTATGTTGGTGACATCTTAACTTGGGTATACCAAGTTATACCAGTTGAAAAGAAAATTTGGCTACATTATTTAAGAATTGTGATTTGCCTGATAAGAACCAGCAAATTATTGATGCTCTAACCTGTATAATGGAAGCTCTATGTCCACTGTTGAAAGTAAGAGCTGAACTTATTTTAAAACCTGACAAAGATCCCCTAGTTCTTTGGTCGATAACAAATTTGATAATTTACTACAAAGATGTCATTCAGTCGACAATAGCAAAGGGTCATCTTATAAATACTCTGGAAGAGCTGTTCAAAAAAAGTGAAGAAGTATTCCTTCTAACTTTGGACAGCAAGATACAAAAAGAGTTGAGCCATGGAGTAAAAGCGCCTCCAGTTGACCTGAATCCTTCAATAATAGTAACAGATCTTGTCAGTTTCCTCAGGGATTTGTTGGCCATAATGAATAGCTCCAATAACCTGAACACATCTGATAGGAAAATGGTTGTAACACACATTTTGGACCCTTTACTGCATGCCATTAATGAAACAGCATGTCACTTGAGTTCAACAGACATGTCAGTTTATTTGTTAAACTGTATTTACCACATACAGTGCACGTTATCACTTTACACCATCATGGATGAATATAATGAGAGGTTACAAGCCCAGTCTGAAGCTCAAATAGACACATTAACATCTGAACAAGCCAGCTTCCTGGTTGCAAACCTTAATTTGGGCCCAATTTATACAATGCTACAAGAAAAAGTTAGTGGTCCACTATCAGCTATTCCTGGTATGGATGCTACTACATTGAAATCATTTTTGCATAAGTTTGATTTGTTCCTAGTGACTCCCGATGCCTATATTCTGCAACAACTAAATCTGCTGTTGAGTCACTCACACAAGATAGTCATAAAGAAAAGGGCCTTTGAAGTTATACTAGCAATCTACGATCAGCTTTATCAAGCTGTCCATGACTCCAATAATGGCTATGTGGATCCTCAGACTATTATACGGAGAACACCAGATGAAGTCAAAAAAACTAATTATGTAGAGCTTACAATGTAGACTAATTATATTTTCAAATGTTTATTGAATATACTAAATGTACTACCTAAATGATAATTATAAAAGTTTTAATTTATAAATTGGCAATATTTTATGAATGAATATTATTATAATCATTACAAAAATTCTTGACCAAAACTAGACTATCTATCTATGAATGTGATGTGAATTACATTATTGTATAATATTGATTAAAATTAAATAAATGCACTAGATGATTTTCAAAGGGGGTTTGGGTACTTGAGAATCCTTTTTTTTTAGCGGCCAAAGATCTGTTATCACGTAACAATAAATTACCTTCATGTTATTTGTGCAATCAGGGTTGCTCTAAGTCACATCAGAGCTGAGTTATGGCCTATTAAAGTTATTTATTTTTTGGATTTTTTGTATGGACTAGTGGCGCCATTTTCTATAGCGGCCGAAGATCTGTTGTCACTTTTTTGAAACATTATCTTACCAAGGGCACAGATTACATATCAAGGGTATTTACACAATCAGATTTGCGGTAAGTTATATCCACGTTATATCAGAGATTATGGCCTTTCAAAGTTTTTTTTATATGGTCTAGTGGCGCCATTTTCTATAGCGGCCAAAAATCCGTTGTCACTTTTGTGAAACATTATCTTACCTCAATGGTATTTATGGAATCAGATTTGCTGTAAGTCATATCGGAGCTGAGTTATGGCCTTTCAAAGTTGATTGCACAAATACCCTTGAGGTTAGGTGATGTTTCATAAAGTGACAATAGATCTTTGGCCGCTAAAGAAAATGGCGCCACTTAGTCCATTAGAGGTGTGCACCTCATACAAGAGTCACCTCAAATGTCCCATATAAAATGACAGAAAGTCCCATCACCTCAAAAATACATTTTGTCCCACTTCAAATGAGGCACGAATTGTCGCGAATCTCACTCATCGGCCTGCGCGTTGTTATCCCGCTTACATTATTGTGAGCGAGCGAGCGAGAAGCAGTAACGTGTTAAGCATAAGTCCATATAATAATAAAAATATATAATTTAAAATCCATTACGTAATTACGCAGTTACGTAATTACGCAAAAAAAACTTCAGACAATTACGTAACTGAAGGTAAGGGTTGAAATCCGTAATTAGCTAGTGTTCGACCGAAAGTTCGGTTTCGGTTTCGGCCGAGTTTCGGCCAAAAATCAAGTTTCGGCTAAAATCGGCCGAAACTTTTACCGAAACCGAAACTTAACAAGTTCAAGCACGTTCACGATCGCCTAACTTTGTTTTCCGCGGCAACGCTTTGACGGACGCTGTCGGCCCTTTTGGGGAATTATCGTGCGCCGTTCGGATAGTTCTGTAGCAACCAGCGATGCCAACCGTACGAGGTTCCTCGTACGAATACGAGATTTGTAGTCTTTCGTACGAGGTACGAGGACACTAATAATTAACCTCGTACAAATAAGTACTAGATTATAATATTGCTATTATAAAATAGTGAAAACTAGAGCCATCTATCAGAACTCAAAATAAATACCAATACTTAGTATTTAATGAAACAGTAACAATTATTGATTTGATTTAGTTAGATGACTGATTTGACAGAGAACTTAATTTGAAAAATTATTAAAAACTAGCGGCCCGCCCCGGCTTCGCCCGTGGTACATGTATATAACCTACAGCGGTCAAGGATTACGAACATATGAAATAACGGTAAACGATTTTTTTAAATCGGTCCAGTAGTTCCCGAGATTAGCGTGTTCAAACTATATATATGCTATAGGCTACCTTTGATCCCCAAATTATCGTGCTGTTTACTGGGTCAGAAGTGACACCTGTCACAATGACGATTGATCAGTTTTCGACCGGAGAGGAAAATGATTAAATTACTAAAACGGCTATTAAAAAATAAGGGTTGATCGTAGAAGGGTGAAAATTGAGGATTGTATGTATTTTTGTATGTTGTATCATAAAAAATAGAAATTAAAATTTTGTCTAAAAATAAAAAAAATAAATTTAGGGTGGACTACTCCTAACATTTAGGGAGATGAAAATAGATGTTGGCCGATTCTCATAGATACCGGATAAGCACAAAAAAATTCATCAAAATCGGTAAAGCCGTTTCGGAGGAGTATGGCAACGAAAACTGTGACACGAGAATTTTATATATTAGATGTTATTATTATGTTTTTATTTTATACTAGCTTTTACCCACGAATTCGTCCGCGCCACATATTTATTAAAGTAATTAAGGCAGTACCTACTCGTATTTCTACTACCATACAAATTCACGTTTTCTAATCAAAATCGGTCTAAGTCAAAGTTTTATTTTTATTAATAAATGTACAATTTACACGACAAATTAAAAAAAAACTATGTTCTCAAAAAATTTATCAAAAACAGACTTTAATTTAAAATCATATTGGGACGGTCCACCAAATTTTATTAGTCTATTAGTAGATATATCGTCTGATTACATGAACGCAAATTTTAGTTTTTTGTTCATATTTCAAAAACCGCCGCACTGATTTCGATAAAATTTATATGACCACCTCTGAACTATAATCTACCAACCAAAAAAATAACCATCTAAATTGATTCACAATTGGATATACAACTGGATTGATAACCTCCTCCTTTTTTGAAGTCGGTTAAAAATAGCATACAAAGAGTGCAAAGATCCTTCCATGCACACTTTTACGCCTCATTTCCACTCTTTTCAACTCTTTTTCTGTTATAAAAAGTTGCCGTTGTCCTTTCCTAAGTCTAGTCTATCTGTGCACCAAATTGTAACAAACTCTTTAAGTGGCTTAGGCGTTAGGCGGTAACGGACAGAGAGATTTACTTTCATACATATAACTTCATATTAGAACAAAAATAACGTACCTATTAAACAAAGAAAAAATGATATAAGTACTATAGACAATAGTAGATACACGAATTAAATTTATTACCTACCTCTTGAATAAAAAACATAAAATTTAACAAACCTCCTTTAAAACTATTTGCACTTCATTTTATTTCAGCGAATACAAAAAAGGGCTTCCTATTATGAATGTAAGAACTTAAATAATTTAATTATTTTTACCGACAATAAACAAACTTTTGTACTAAGTAATAATAAAATTGCTGGAACGAACGTTTATCGACTCCATTTCAAGTATCTAGATACAAAGTTTCATGGTTTTATCTTCAATAATATTGAAATTCCAGACTTTCACCCCCAATTCCACCCCCGTAGGTACAGTTCGAAACTACAAAACTGCTAAAACATACATTTTATGGTTTCGTGTTAAATATCTAGACGTAAAGTTTCATAGTTCTTCAACAATGACGAAGTTTTCCATATAAACTTTCATCCCTTATTTTAACCCTTTCAACCCTTTTTTTCGGAACAAAAAGTAGCCTATGTCCTTTCTCGGGATCTATTCTATCTATGTATCAAATTTCATCAAAATCTGTTGGTTCGTTTAGGTGGTAAAGACGGACAGACAGACAGACAGACAGAGTTACTTTCGCATTTATAATATTAGTATGGATATGGATTAAATAAATGATTACAACAACCTTAATATATTGTGTTTCCATTTTATGCCCTAATTAAGGCAAAATGATAGGTAAAATGCACCAAATTTCAGTATTTTAATAAATTATATACTTGACCACGTGAGTTTCGGTTTCGGCCGAAACTGAAGCCACGGCCGAACACTCGGTTTCGGTTTCGGCCGGAAAATCAGTTTCGGTCGGACACTAGACATTTTTCAGTAGATATTTTAATCAGTGTGTAAGACAATGTCAGTCAGTTATTTCCCAAATTAGACACTAGACTAATTACGTACCTGTTTAATTTTTAACCGACTTCAAAAAAAGAGGTTTCTCAATTCGACCGTATACGAGGGTCAAACTGAAAGTTCTTAGAACTGGCCACTTATAAACAATATAATAAAAAATAATTCTATAATTTGAAAATAGAACTCTTTGCCAATATTACTGAGTATATACTTCATTCATTTGTCATTTGTTTTACGATTTGGCGGCAAATTGAAAATTGTCTGTGTCACGTCAACATGAATTTAACACGAGAAAATTTTCGTGCAATGATTTTTTATGACTTTCGATGTCATTTAAGTCAACAAGAAAGTTATGATAGACTACGATTGGCCTTTCACGATGAAGCCCCATCTCGTGCGACTATTTACAACTGGTTTAATGAGTTTAAACGTGGTCGCACTAATCTCACTGATGATTTACGTGAGGGACGGCCTTCTACGGCGACGACTGAAGATGACATCTGTGTTGTGCGGCGTATGATAGAGACTGACAAAAGAGTGACCAATCAGCAGATTCGGACAAGCTTAGGCATCGGTATGAGTCAAGTGCACAAAATCCTACACGAACATTTAGCGGTCAGGAAGCTTTGCGCCCGGTGGATACCTCATAATTTGACTGAGGCTCAAAAACTCCATCGTGTGGATTGGTGCCGTAAAATGATTGAAAGATTTAACGGAGGTGACTCAAATGCTGTGTTCGACAAACTAACAGGTGACGAAAGCTGGATTTACTGATCCTGATCCTGATCCTGAAACCAAAAGACAATCTGCTCAGTGGGTGTTTCCTTTCGAGGAGTTGCCAACTAAAGTGAAGAGAGATCGAAGTGCGGGGAAAAAATGGTGGCCTCGTTCTTTGGAAGGATAGGTCATTTCGCAACAATTGTGTTAGAGGATCAAAAAACAGTTTCTGCAGAATGGTACACTACCAATTGTTTGCCACTTGTCTTGGAAAAAGTTCGAGAGAAACGACCTCGCAGTAGGATCCTCCTTCACCACGACAACGCCTCATCGCACACCGCCAAGCGAACGATCGACTATTTGGCGACATCAAACGTTGAATTACTGGGTCACTCGCCGTATAGCCCCGACCTCGCGCCTTGTGATTTTTATTTATTTTCAAAAATTAAAGAAAAACTCAAAGGAAAGCGGTTTATGAATGCTGAAGAAGCGGTGGCTGCGTTTCGCGATGCCATTGAAGAGACCCCTAAGGACGAGTGGGCAAAGTGCCAGTGGTTCCATCGCATGCAGCGGTGTATTGACGTGAATGGACAATATTTTGAAAAGATATAATAAAACTAATAACTGGCTAATGTAATCAGTTTTTGATTTTCTAAGAACTTTCAGTTTGACCCTCGTATATGTTTTTTTTTTGTTTTTTTATAGATCATAACCATCATCGTGGAAGTGTCATGAATTCTAGAATTTGAATTTATTTTTATAAGTAGACTAGATGCCCGCCCCGGCTTCGCCCGTGGTATATTATATAGCACTCATCGGGATCCCGTACATATCCAACGGTGAAAGAATGACTGAAATCGGTTCACTCATTCCTGAGAATATCGATTTCAAACAAAAAACCTCTTCAGCAACCTGCTACGCCACCTGTCGGAAATTGGTCGTACCAACTCAGATTTAGAAAAAAAAAATAGCAAAGGTTTATATTCGAGGCACAGATTACTGAAATTCAATGACGCAATCTTTGACACATGCTGTCATGTGTCATGTCAAAGCACGAAACGTACGAAAACTCTCAAAGGGAATATTTTTCCCGATTTTGTTACATTCTTGTTTCATGCTCCGCTTCAATTAATAGTAGAGTTATTTTCTATAGCCTAAAGCCTTCCTCGATAAATGGACTATCCAATAGAAAAAGAATCTTTCAATTCGGCCCAGTACTTCCCGAGATCCTAGCGTTCAAGCAAACAAACAAACAAATAAACAAACAAACAAACTCTTCAGCTTTATAATATTAGTATAGAACTCATCGGGATCCCGTACATATCCAACGGTGAAAAAATGACTGAAATCGGTTCACTCATACCTGAGAATATCGATTTCAAACAAAAAACCTCTTCAGCAACCTGCTACGCCACCTGTCGGAAATTGGTCGTACCAACTCAGATTTAGAAAAAAAAATTAGCAAAGGTTTATATTCGAGGCACAGATTACTGAAATTCAATGACGCAATCTTTGACACATGCTGTCATGTGTCATGTCAAAGCACGAAACGTACGAAAACTCTCAAAAGGGGAATATTTTTTCCCGATTTTGTTACATTCTTGTTTCATGCTCCGCTTCAATTAATAGTAGAGTTATTTTCTATAGCCTAAAGCCTTCCTCGATAAATGGACTATCCAATAGAAAAATAATCTTTCAATTCGGACCAGTACTTCCCGAGATCCTAGCGTTCAAGCAAACAAACAAACAAACAAACAAACTCTTCAGCTTTATAATATTAGTATAGATAATGTAAACAAGTACGAGATTTGGCATATTTTTTTAAAGAGTTATCCTTGAAAAACGAATTAGGTATTACTGAAAAACTTTGTACGAAAAACGTAATTTCGAAATAAACTCGTGACTTTCCTACTCGAATTCTACTTCGATCAGTCGTTTCGTCCAAAGATAATGTCGTACGTTTCGTCCGTTATGTCCTATTGTTTATTTTTTGTGTTAATTTTTTTAAACATCAAACAATGTTCGATCGGACGAAACGAAGGAGAGCCGGACTAGGAAAGTCGCGAGTTTATTTCAAAAGTATGTACATATTTGACGTCGAACTTATAACACCCCTTTTTTGGTCGGGGGTTAAAATTAGAATATTTTATTTTTTTTAAATCTTAGCAGTTACGTAATTACGTAACTGGACTACCAAAATTCGTAATCAGTTACGTAATTAGCATAATTATCCGTAATTTTGAAACCCCTAGCCATAACTCAGTTCCGATATGACTGAGCAAATCTGATTGCATCATTGATTATTGATGAATATGTATCTATCCATTCATCGCTAATTAATTCATAATTACATTTTTATATTTAAGGCCTTTGATTATAGGAAACTTACCCACACATTATATAATCAAAGTTTTAGGCAGTCTTTATTTGTAAAACTAATTTGTTTAGTTTGATGTTTAATGAACATTACACTAGGTGCACAGCTAACTACTAACACAAGTAAATTGAATTATTCATAGATTGATGAAAGGCATGCTTCCGATGCGTAGTGGGCTTCAATAGTGCTGGTGACTGGTGGTACTCGGTAGTCGGTAGGCAACACTGGCATCAACTGGATCTAATGGGTTGTCAGTATCGGCTCATGTTTGAATATTTGTCATACAAAAAGCTATAACTTAATACCTAGTAAAGAACCTAGACAAGACAAAAAAAAAAGTATTATTTTACTGTCAAGGAAATTAAAATGTCATGTTCATATCACGCCTCAAAACTAGGGATGTTAGATTGATGAAAAATAATCGATAAAATAAAATCGATTTTCTTTATTCAAAATGAAATGATTTGTTAAAATCGTTTTATTAATAAAAAAAACGATTTTTGCGCATAAAACAGTTTTTTGTTTTAGTTAAAAGTAATGCTTTTCATATTAAAATTGCATATAAATAGATAAATACTGGTGAACAATTCACACAAATCACCATCTGACCCCAAAATAGGCAAAGCTTGTACTATGGCAGACATCATCAAACAGTTAGAAAAACTTGAGTGCCTTCAAAACTACTGTATTAGATTCATATTTGGATTGCGCAAATATGATCATGTGTCCCAATTTCGCGCTAAACTCAAGTGGTTGCCCATTCGTCTGCGTCGTAATGCCCACATCCTTTTTCTGCTGTTCAATATTCTATTTAACCCTAAAACTCCACTCTACCTTAAAGAACGCTTTACTTTATTTCAAGACTGCCATTCTCGCCCATTAAGAAATTGCTTTTAGCGATAAGACCGTCTATTGTAGCACTAGCTCTAATTGTTTTTCTTTGTCTGTAAATCTGATTTTCTTTTGGTGTGAACAATAAAGAGTATCTATCTATCATCATCATCATCAACTGCCCACTAAATGTTCCCACTGCTGGGACTCAGGCCTTCTCTCACAACGAGAGAGTTAAGGCCAAATCATCCACCACGCTGGCCCAGTGCAGTTTGGTGGATGACTGCGAAGAGTTCTAGGTACATGTAGGTTTCCTCACGATGTTTTCCTTCACCGTTTTAAGTTAGCGGCATTACGCACATGACTTCGAAAAGACAGTGGTGTGCGTGGTTTTGAACCCGGGGTCTTCGAGTCGGCAGGCACCGGTCTCCTGACTAAACCAGCCGTAACTTAGCAACTATGGCAGACAAATAGCGTAATTTATGATATTTATGTACTCGTTGTTGTAAAAACATTTTTATTATACATAGAAACACCCATACATATTACAAATATTTGAATTCAACACACAAAAATTTGCACTAGGTGGGAATCGAACCCACGACCCTCGGCTTCGTAGGCAGAGTTACCACCCGCTAAGCCACTAATATTACATTAGTAATTAGTATTAAATAAAATACCTACTCAAAATGATCTTTAAAATCCTGAACAACTAAATAAGTAGTATGGTCTCAAAAGTATAATACAAAATAATCTTTCGTTAATCTTCAAGTTAAACTAGTAATAAAATAAAATACTTAAAACGAGAATTAAATAACTAAACGACTACATACGTTGTCCCAAAAATTATAATTTTCAAGAACTTTTTCATTATTTTCGAAAATCGATTTTTGTTACTTTAAAAATCGACACAAAAATCGATTATTTTTTGACATCCCGACTCAAAACCCTCAAAACAAGGTTAAATTTTGGGGTTAGATTTACCAAAAAAAAATAATTTATTGGGACATTGGGAGAATAAACAGTATAAACACTATTTGTTGCAATATGTCTTCGAGACAAATAACGGAGAAATCACTCTCTATGTTAAGGTCCTTACCTCGTATATCACTTGCAAATATTAGAGATAACCCGGGCTCAAAGAAAACAGTAAGTTTTTTAATATTTTACACTTTTGATATTTTTGTGTTAACTAGCAAAATGTAACGCCAGGTACAAAATATTTACTATTTTAGCAAAAAAGAGGTCGGGCTCAGCATGGAGGAGACAAGCATGGGTCAGGAAATAAAGGTTCTGGACAAAGACAAAACTATATGAGACTTGGTTATGAAACTGGGAACAATCCTTTCTACTTGAGAATACCTCAGGAACATTACTATAGGGGACACCAGTAAGTTGAAATGATTATTGCAATACTTTTATTAACTCACATCTCAGCTAAAAAGCACTGAGTAGCTCTTTCACTGCTATTGCATACTGATTTGTATATTTATAAGTTACGTATTTGATATCTTCATGTGAATATCATGCCATATTTTATTACCAATATTTGTTAAAGAATTTTGTAGTGTCTTAGATGAAAGCATAGTCCATTTTCTAATTTGGTAACCTTCTAATGGCATGTGGTTTCAACACCCTAAGTAGGTACTTAAGGCATATAGTTGACTAAAAAAAAATGACAGAAATAAATTATACTAGCCTTAAAAATAAGTATGACATGGAAAGTTCACTGAAAGGGAGACTTTACATGCTTTACTTAATTTTGTAAGTGTTTACACATTGGAGGATTCTTATATGTTTTTCTACAATTGCAGTTTAAAACGAGAGTACCCACCTATGTCACTGCATCAACTTCAAAGCATGATTGAAAGAGACCGTATTGACATCACAAAGCCAATTGACATCTCTACAATTGTTAAATCAGGCCTATATAAGTTCAATCCAGACCAAAATCAGTTTGGAATTAATCTGACAGATGAAGGAGCTGATATATTTGCTACAAAAATTAATATTGAGGTGCAATGGGCGAGTGAACAGGTCATTGCAGCAATTGAGAAAAATGGAGGAGTCATAACAACAGCTTATTACGATCCCCACAGCTTGCTTCTTTTGAATAATCCGAAGAAATTCTTTGAAACTGGCCAAGCTATTCCAAGGAGAATGATTCCTCCCTCTGATGCAATTGAATACTATTCAAGACCTGAGAGTCGAGGGTACTTAGCTGATCCTGAGAAAGTTAGCCAGGAAAGGCTAAAGTTAGCTCAAAAATATGGATATGAACTTCCTGATTTAGAGAAAGATCCTGATTACAGTATGTTATGTTTGAGAAAGGACCCAAGACAAATATTTCATGGTCTAGAACCTGGATGGGTTGTCAACTTGAAGGATCAATGTATCCTGAAGCCAAAGGATGAGGATCTATTAAAATTCTATGCTTCTTAGTAATATATTAATAATTATTAGTAGTATGTTTGAGAGTGTAGCTGTATTATTCTATGATGCAAATAAAAAAAAAATCACAAAACTTTCTTTTACATTGTATAATATTTTAAGACTACAAGGAGCATGTTTTACCACAACTTAACTGTGGTGCGTCTATACAAAAAAATAAATTGAAGTGTCTGTTTGTATTATAAAAATAACTGCTTTTTACTACATGCATATAAATGTATGTACATAATACCAAAACAACAATTTTTGCAATTTTATTGTCAGTCTGTTCCGGTTACTCTCCACATTGCTGATGTTTTAATTCTAAGGTATACATAAGCTACTCTTATTTGACCAAAATAATTCTACTCAAATAATTAAGGTTCCTGTGAAAAGACAGGGTCAATGTCAACAGCACCCAGTATCCACTGTCATCTCAGTGGACGAGAGAGAGCATTCACTTTTATTCCTCCACCTAACACAACCGCGGCGGTCCAGCCTCTGTGGCTACATGGTGGCCCCTTCGGCTTCCACTGCATGCAGCCCACTAAATGTTCCCACTGCTGGGACTCGGGCCTTATCTCACAAGGAGAGAGTCAAGGCCATAATCCACCATGTTGGGCCAGTGTGGGTTAGTGGATGACACATAATCTGGAAAGATTCTATATTGACGATATTAGAGTGACGAGACATGCAAGTCATGTGCCTGATGGTAAGCAACATGCCTGCCATATAACAGGACAGTGACATGCAGCCATTGGAACATAAAAGACTGCAAATCATTACCTAGCACTGAACTGCGCTCGTCACCCAGAGATCTAAGATGTTATATCTCTAAACCCTGTAATTTCTCTGGAAACATTGCACTTACCTCAAAGTCAAAGTACTTTATTCATAAATGTACAATTTACACGTCAATTAACTGATTCGTTGCGGATGGCACGTATCAGTGTCATCATTTTCTTTCGCGTGTGGCGTTAGGCACGGATATGTGTCATTTTAAAATCGACAATAACTCCTTCAATTCAGTTTAAGAAAAAAATTAGCCAGAACCAAACTATTTCAATTTTTCACGTATTTTAAGCTCGTAGACTTCGTTTCTGGATTTAGTAAGATTTTTATAAAAAAGGAGTCACCAACCTTTTATTAAATTTGCAGAATTTGATAATATAAATAATATATTTATTACAGCGTAAACGACCAACTCCCTAAAGCGGGAAAATCACACTGCTTCTGTTGGTTTTCTTTGTCTCCTATGAAATGCTACATTTTTAAAAACGCACGATAACATTTTCTTTTCCCATTGTAACGACAACTTTATCTATAACCAACGAAGTATTACAAATAGAAGCGTTATAGTCTAACAATCATGCAATAAATCACAGCGGAACTTGCACACATACACATATACCTACACTTCCATTTGTATTAATAAATAAGACGCGGAAGAAAGAGACAACATATCCAGAATATCGGTAGTTGGAAAGGAAAAGATATAGGTTTAGCAAACAGCATCATACCACAACACAATCTGCTGCCATGCTACTAATCGGGAGGTTTACCGCCGAACGAAACATGTCTTAGCTTTGATATTTCTCTCTCTTTCTTTCCGGTTGAAATGATAGAGATCGCAATACAATGGCAAAGCGAAAGTCGATTTAGTTAGAAGGCCGATTCTCTCTTACACTCTCGTTCTAATCTGACTATATCCATCTCGCTCTATCCATTCGTAGGAATAAACAACCAAATTAAACAACAAATAATTTGAAAAATAATTACAGTGTTACTTACGCATGAAATGAAACATTTTTCTCTTTAACAGTTGCAGTATAATTTTTACAATGTCTATAAACACAGGATGGCATTTTCCTTCTCTTCACATCACAATGTTACCCGAAAATACCTGCAAGCGATACGGACTGCTCTCGACACTGGAGAGTGCATGACTGAGCCCGGCTAAGGTAATTACCTCGGTTTCGTCTTGCCAAAGTTTTGCTCGAGGAACTCGTCTATTAATAATAGGTCATTGTCTATAACGTTGAAATAACACAGTCCCTGAAGTGTTGATAAAAATGTAAAATGTCTCGAAATATTGCAGGTCACTGTCATACAATTTTGGCGGTATACAAAAATATAGTCCTCATATTTATAATCGTCTATGTTAAGAATAATAAGAAAATACAAATACTAAATCAAAAAATATGTAGTAAGACATCATACCTAAATATTTCTGGCGTCTAGAATCTATTTACATTCTTCGTTATTTTAAAACACAAAAAGGATTTAGAATTAAACTTTATATAAAGCTAAATTATAGATATACAAATAAATCAGACATTTATGCATCATATGTATGTACCTACTTGATATAGAAAAATACCACGCTGCTTCAAACTGCGCGGGTCAACATGGTTAATATGAGTCATAACGCTAGGACAGAGAGTTGCATTTGCTAAAAGTGCTGTCACTCCTTAGAAAAGAGCTGTTTTGTTGATATTGTTTACCGTTGGCCCGCAAGGACTGTAATCACTCTGCGATAAGGTTCATTTTGCATGAAATTTTAAGTTCTTGCAAAAAAAAGGGTTTGAAAAATACCAATAATCAATATATGCGGGCAATAGACCGTCACGATCAGATGCTAAGTTATTATTGCTGTGAGCACAAGACCCTGCGCTGGTATAAAAAAGTCATCGTACATATTATACAAATATGTTTGGTGAATGGGTATTTACTTTATAATGCTAACAATGCAACTAATAAAACCACATTATATCAATTTAGAAGAAGTGTCATGGAGGAATTGTTACCAATGCCCAACACCTTTGAACTTTCTCGGCCTCTATCAGAGGGGAAAATACATTTACCGACCAACTTGCCAAAGAGAGGTAATAATACCTTAAGAAAAAGATGCAAGGTCTGTTACGCCAAAACTAAAAAAAGGGTTGCTGTAATAACTGGCTGTCCCGATTGCCCTGGATTCCCAGGCCTATGCCTTAAAGATTGTTTCAGAGAATTTCATAAATATTGAAATTCTCTGTAACCTAATGATCATGCATGCGTCTGTTGTAAATTAGCACCGTTTGTGTCTTCGGCCGTACGAATATTTACATATAAATCACTAAATCATCTACACAGTTATATCCCTTCATTTTTGTATCGTCTGATTGTACTATGTATAGGTACAACGTGTTAATGAAAAGCGCTAAACCTGAAATTTGTTTGTTCAGTTTCATATTTAAATTAAGCAGTGTCCGTTCATTTCATATTATCAGAGCCTTTAACCTATCAGCGGCGGCCATTTTAGATAACAATAGAATTTAATTGTGTCTAGGGGCTTCCGCTTGGGGTCGAACTGTTAATATTAATGAACCTACTCAAACACAAGAAAAAAAAAGGCAAACTTTTGAAATAGTCCGCGAAATTATTTTTAATAATTAAGTATAATATGCATGTACTTCTTTTATATTAAAAATAAGTTGAGATGTCTGAGGTTCAGCATTTTTGATTAACTCGTTTGGTTTTTTTTTGCATAATCGAGCTAATTTGTATGTTGTCAATAATGAGAAATGTAGGTACTACGTAAGGGATAAAAATGTTCACTGTTAAAAAGGAAGTACTACTTTTATTATACAGGATAACCCTACCTACTAATAAAATACTTCCTTTTATTATGTTTATTTATGTAAGTTACGAGCTAATGGTCTACAAATAAATTGTTTGTAAATTTAAATATTTTTATTAGAATCAGGTACATATTTATTGTTTGATCAAAGCGTCATTCACCAAAGACTATTATTGCCAATTTCAACAAGATTAATTAACCTCTTAACATAATCATAAAAATCTAGCTTATACATTATTTAAAAATCAGTCCTAACTTACATAAATATAAAACAAGTCATACAAAATTATAAAACGCATCCTTATTTACCTACATACTGATATCAATGTCATTAGAATAGACCTTAGCTTCGCAGTGAGCGAGATTAACAAATTATTAAAACCCTCGGAAGAGTCATTGTCTTATGTTTTATGTTACTGCTGCGAAAATGTAAATGCTGTAAAAATGTATATTTAGGTTGATTGGATCCACTTATGTCATGTTTTTCAATAAATATTAATATCTAAATTCAAACTCTGGTTTCATTTAACTCTTGGTATTCATTTGATTATTTTAATAAATCTAATATTTGCTGCATCTTCATAATTCGCTCGTATGGTTTGAATCGCAATAATTCGTTGGAAACCAACTGGCCAAAATATTTACAGCTATGTATGTCCAGTACGGTAGGGACATCACATTCCTTAGTTTCTACGCTATTTACACTGTCCATTACTAAAGTTTCTGTGCATGGTTCACTTTCAACCATTTTTTTTTCTGTGGTAGTCGCACTGTCCATCATATTTTCTTCTTTATTTGTTGCAGTATCCCTAGTTGTTTTTTTGTCCGGTATTAAATCCGTTCCCAGCTTGGTGGTAGGTCCCAGTCTTGTGAATTTGGTATTGTCTCTTCGTCACTGTCACATTGTGTCTCGATTTCTGTTTCGGGAATGTACTTCCTTTTTCGCCTTAGTTCTTAAACAATAAATCCACTATTAATAACAAATATATGGCAGTATGTACTTTTCAAAATGCTTTTTTTACTGACAGTTACAAAAAATTCGGAAAAAAGTAATGTGATTGTTGATCGATCACCAACAGTTTTCATAGCATAGTTTCTTAGAGTAGTAATTCTAATTTCTGTTAACGCCATAAATTCAAATTTAATTTATAATTAAATAAAACTACCTATTAAATGTTGTGCTCACTTGTAAGTGACATACATATCAGAATTAATATGTTTTTGTAATTTATCTAGCGTATTCATATGTATTGCTGTTAGTGAGACTTTATAAGTAAAACAATATTTTAGGCCTAATTTAATATTGTATATTCAATAATATCATTAGGAAATGCGAAATAAGCTGAAAAGGTTTAGCACAACTGTATTAAAAGTCACTTACCTTCCATTTCCAAAATTACACTTATTTTGCCACTTCTAATCACTTAAAACAACGCGCCTGTCCGTTCACGTCAAATTTCGAATGTAAACTAACAGTATTCAAGCTTTGAACGTGTAAAAAATGGTCAAAATACTGTTTTCTTTTCCGCATGGCGGAAAACACAGATGCGTGTCATCTAATCGTATGGCGCTAGGCACTGATCAGTGTCACGTTATTTTTGCTCGACGCCACAGTTAAAAGTTAGCGAAATTAGCCATCGCAACGAATCAGTTAATAAAAAATAAAAACAAAAGAAAGAGCATACAAATTGTATACATTTTCAAAGTTTGAAACTACTACTTTACTGTCACAGATTTCTAAACAGATGAAACCTTCGTGAACAACACTGTGAGGCCAGTCATTAGTTATGTATGCGTGACAGCTCTCACAGAATTTGTCAAATTACTCACGTTGGTGTGCGTGTAATGTTCCTAGTCTTAAGAAAAAAGTCCCACTATTGTTGAGACGATTTTCTTAGCATTCCATGGATTCACCGTGCGGGTACCGGGTCCATCGTGTGGCAGAGAGAGAAAACCCGAGTAGACCCCGAGACTTGTGACTCGGGCGTAGGTTTAAGGGGCCCCTTTCTGACGTACATCAACACTCACCTTCACTACTCGTCTTTCTTTCCCTGCCCAGCCAAATCTGATATGAGCCTACTAGTGCAGCTTTAGATACTCGTTCTAGTATAGAACTTACTGCACTTCTGGATAAGTCAAGGTCTTTCAGCAGGTTATAGAGAGATTTTGCTGGTATACCTCTCGCTCCCACTTCTACAGCGTATAAACTAACTACATAGCCGTTTTTTGTTAAATCGTTTAGGAGGTCGTAATACTTATTTTGTTTCATCGCGTGGTCTTTAGGTATATTAGTTTCCCACGGTACGGTAAGTTCTACAAGGACTATGCGTTTTGTAGCTCTAGAAAAAAGGAAAATGTCCAGTCTGGATGACGAAACACCCACATCCTCTGGGATTTTATAGTGCTTTTCATACGTGTCCATTAAAATAGTCCAATCAGGTGCTGTACCCAGGATTGAGTAAGGCTTGTTCCTGGAGTTTGAAGTTGAGCCTTCTTTTACAAAGTTAATTTGTCTTTTGTTTGTCGTCAATCCCTTTTGGGCTCTAGCTACTGAAAGGCTCATGGCTTCACGTATGATTTCAAGTACTCTGTCATGGCGCCGTGAGTAATGACCCCCATTAAGGAGCACCTTGCATCCCACCAATATGTGCCTTAATATGTGTTGTTAAGCTTTGGAAATTTTCACGTATAAAAAACGCATAAAACATTATTTTTAAATAATTTATTATTACACCAATAATATATAATGCAAGGATTTCTTGTTAATAACTTGCTCTACAAAAAAAGAGAAATAAACGTTATTGAAAATTATAGACCTATTAGCCTCATGTCAAACATTTACAAATTTTTTTCAAAGCTGATCCTAAATAGAATATCAAGGACTATAGATTAAGAACAACCTATTGAACAAGCTGGTTTTAGAGCAGGGTTTTCAACTATTGATCATATGCATGTATTAAAACAGTTAATAGAAAAATCTCAAGAGTATGGGAAAGACCTATACATTGCATTTGTTGACTACAATAAAGCTTTCGACTCAATCAAACACAATCTGCTTTGGGAGGCTCTAATTCAACAAGGAGTAAGAAAGAAATATGTTCGTATTATTAAAAATATATATGCTAACAGCACTGCACAGATCAAGTTAGAATCCACAGGTCATAGACGAGACGTTTTATAACGGCGAGGATTTGTTCTTATCTATTCGTTTCATAACTATAGTTTTCATCAACACTATTAGTATTTTTATTAACCCTAGTAACGGCGAGGATTTGTTCTTGGCATCGATTCACATTAAATAAAAAAATAACGATTATAAAAATAGGGCTTAAATTGAATTATAAAATGTTCATCAATAATTTGGTCTACGAGTATCTTCAAAACAAAATTGGAATCTATATTTTACCTTAACTTCAGGGAAAATAATTTCAATTTAGTATAGCAACACTGACCTATTTTCGTTGAGGTGTTGTGTTTCTATTCATCAATCGAAATAAAATCGTCTAAATTTAATAAATACCAGTAAAATATTCAAACTTTCCTATGAAATTTCCTTTTTTTATTTTTGGGAACAATGTTTGCAATGTTTGATGACACAAGACGGCATAATCTTAAACAAAACATAAAATCACACGGGACTCCCATACGAGACGGAAGTCAGTTTCGTACTGACTGGAGTTTGTATTTGCTTTGGCGTTTAATATTTACTTTCCGGACCTAAGGATCTGTGTTCTGCACGTTCCATCTGCCTTTTATTTTAGAAATCTGTGTTTACTGTATTACAATAATTATTGTACAGAAAACTGTCAAGCATTATACGAGTATAATGTCTTTATTGCAATTGTACTAACCTATGTCAAATTTATTTATTTACATTTTTATGGGAACTTTGCCATCACTCTCTAAAAATTCGCTGTAACTATAAAAAGTTTGATCGATAAGCCAGCACTTTAATCTGTTTTTGAAGCTGCCGAAACTTGGGGCCGATATAACTATTTTGGGAAGAGCGTTATAAACTTCCGGTCCCATAATGTGAGTTAACTTCTGTGACCTCGTGAGAGAGTGTGGTATAACATCGAGCTTGTCGGCGTTGCGTATGTTGCGAGAATGTCTCTCCTCGCGTGTTGTACGATTCTAGATTATTTTGACATACACAGCCACTTGATAGATCAAGATAGCAGGTAAAGTAAGTATACCAAGCTCCTTGAAATATGGTCTGACGGATGTACATTGCGATACGCCAACAATGGCACGTACGGCACGTTTTGGGCGCGGAACGCACGCTTCCAGTCGGCAGCGCGCGCGTATAGCTCGGCGCCGTATTGTAACCGTGAATGCACTGTGGCGAAGTAACATGCACGTGACACTTCCGTAGACACCACTCGGGATACTCGTCTTAGCGCAAAGCACGCACTGCTAACTTTAGCACACATCTTGTCGATGTGATGTTCCCACGTCATGCTGCGATCAATCTCGAACCCCAAAAATGCGGTGTTCTGTACCTGCTCAATCCTAACACCATTTAGCGAGACTTTTAGCGGTTTTGTATGGTGTCCCGACAGACAAAAGTGAATATAGTGTGTCTTTTTTGAATTTAGCATAAGACCGTTGGCGCTAAACCATGAATTTAAGCCGTTTATTACAAAATTTAATTTCTCTTCTAATTCCTCTATTGAAAGAGCTGTGACTACGGCAGCCACATCATCCGCATACATGAATATGGCTGCACCCTTCACGGCTTCGGGTAGATCGTTTAGTAGGAGAGAAAACATAATATTAGAGACTGACGAACCCTGCGGTACTCCCATAGACGAAGGCAACGGGTCTGATTTATTGTCGCCATCGCCAGCATCCACTACTTGAGAGCGGCCTCGTAACATGTCAGTCAATACCTCGTATGATTTCCCAGCTATGCCATAGTGTTTCAGCTTTAAAGCTAAGGTCTCATGGTCTGCAACATCGAAGGCCTTCGATAAGTCACAGCATAAGACGGCTACTTGCTCTTTACGTTCACGGGCAGCCAACACGCTACGAATCACTTCACGCGTTAGAGAAGTCGTAGACCTCCCTTCGCGGTATGCGTATTGTTGTTCACACAGCGCCTCGGTTTCCGATAGGTAGGCCACTAATCGCGAACTCAAGCCATTTTCGAATACTTTGGCTATTGCTGGTATAATCGATACTGGTCTATATCCATCAATATCGTCCCGTTTGCCTTTGCCTTTAAATATCGGGGACACTTTCGATATCTTCAGCGGCGACGGGTACGACCCCTCCCTAAGACACTTATTAAACAGTGTGGCGAGAACCGGACCTAGAGGCAAAATTGCTAGTTTAATTAGCTCCATCGACACACCGTATATGTCTTTTGACTTTTTTGGAGGTATTCTGGAGGAGACTATGCGAAATACCTCATCAGCCGAAAAACTTGTTAGTCTGAGGGAACGGTCAGACGCCTGACGCGCAGATACTAAAATTTTACATACAGTAGCAGCATTAGCTTTAGGCGCCCCACAGGCAGCAGCTGCATTTAAAAACCGAACGTTCATAGCATTGACGGCATTTTTCGGCGAACTAAACTTACTGCCGTTACAATCTTTTACGGTCTCGGAAAAGTTCAACCTAGGCGAATTGTTTTCCCCTCTCCGTGTTCACGATTCCCCACATAGCTTTAGATGGATTCGTGCTTCCATGTATTATGCTATTGTAATGATTTGTTTTAGACACATTCAAAGTAGAATTGTATTTCCTGTTGAGATCGTCAAACATAGCTATTAAGTTCTCTTCTTCAGGAAATTGGTCAACTAATTATTAAACCTCTGGATAGATCTCGATTTCCTCACGATGTTTTCCTTCGCCGTTTTAAGTTAGCGCCATTACGCATAGGTATGACTTCGAAAGGTGCGCGTGGAATTTGAACCGGGGTTCGATCCAGAGCCCCGGACGCAGAGAGCCCAGACGCAGTTACCGTTCTCCCGACTAGACTAGCCGTAAATACGTCCTTGCACTGAGCCCTCTGCTCATCATAGTGCTCGTGGATCGTGGTGAATCCACATCTGGAAGACTTAGGCCTAGGCCTCATCTAAGACTAATTTTGCCTTGCTGATAAGAGTGTCAGTCGAGTAACCTTACCCTTTCCAAGTCTTCCAGCCCCTTTCCCAGCCCAGCCTCTACACACAGTGCTCAAAAAGGAGACGAGCGCGAGTAACTTTCTCCGGCCCGAATTAGCTACCACACAACAAGATGCCAGCAAGGAATGTTGTTGTCTGATGCTCAAGGAGCTTCCGAGCCTTCTTACAACCAACTAATCGGCCAAAGTTTAAATATATTTATATGTAAGTATATCCTACTCGTATTATCTTAATACTTTTACATGGTATAAATT
>CM029770.1:20499852-20524852 GCA_017562165.1 Ectropis grisescens
TACAATAATACAGAGGCTAGTTTCGGTAGTTTTATTATAGTGAAATTTTAGACACGTTACTTTTCGTCAACTCGTTCTTGTATACTTAGACGTACTAATATTAGAGTTCCATTTTGATTGACAAAGGTTTAAGTAGGGAAGCACTGGTTCAAATCTGAGGGGACTCTGATTGGGGTATCAAAAGCTAGTGAGTGTACTTTGAAACAGACAGCGGCACTGATACACTTATTACTCAAACGTCAGGGGTCAGACGCCTATGTGTGCGTGGCTGAGGACTCGAAAAGGATCATTGTGGAGTGTAAGACCTATACGTGTGTGTGTTCGTTGTGTGTGGGTGGGCAAATCACCACAGAACAAGTTTACAAGTGTCATTGTCGTGGCGGGTGCCAGTAATTGATTTATTCCGCGTCTCTGTGCCTACGTAGTGCGGATGTTGTTCTCTGATTGCTTAAGTTAGGGGAATACGTCAAATTGCATCAGATGATCGTCGTCGCTGCTTCATTTGTTTTATCGTAGTTTATTGTGAAGTTATTGAAAACTGTGCGACATCGAAAATAACTGAAACATACCTACTCGTACTAATGCCCTAAGACTTTTCGTTGCTAATGTGTACTCTTAGATAAAGTAATGTGTCGTCTTTGTGGCTACTCGTGCTAATTTAATATAATTTAGATAATATGTATAAAAGTAAAATTATAGAGTATTCTGAGATAATTCTGAGATTATTTTGAGCAACAATGCAAACAATTAAAATTACCTACCGTTTTTTGGAGCAGCAGTCTATTTGGTTATCAACACAATATAGACACAACTTCTTGTTTTTGTAAAGCTGATAATACAATGCACATAACCTACCTGAGTTGTGTTTCAATAGTGGCGCCCAAAAAGTATACTGCGTTTGACTTGGAACTTGGATTTGGAACTTTTATAGCTACCAATATGAATATCCCATTTAATTTTTTCAGGATGATTCGGATCCAACTATTTTATTACTTCTTATTCTTACATTATAAGTGAATTTAGAGGAGTAAAAGTATAGTTTCGAGTTTGTGAGTTTGTAAGTGTGTATGTTCGTTCCCACGTATCTATGTAAAGGCTGAATGGTATTGAATGATAATATTAAGCACGTACTAAGCACATTAGGTACCTGAATAAATGCTTACGATACGTTTTAGTCCGATAAAATAACTTGTAGTAGCGGCGAGTTACACCGCGGTGCGTAGATAGTACCTATACCTATAGGTTATGTAAAAATAGTTGCATGTAAATGTGTTGAAACTCAGAGGTATACTTTACATACTTGAGTCTTAATCTAATAGAAAATGCTACACCCCTATCGTCCACAGCGTAATAAAACCAGCATCGCACTCACAGAGCGTTACATTTGCTGATTCAAGTAATACCACTCACATTACAAGTAGCCAATATTCCCACTTCAGTATAAGCTGCTATAAATATTTAATAGACATTTTCCCACAATGGGGTGGCCATTCGCACCCGTTAACCCTCAAGAGAGCAGTATACGCTACTGATCGAAATGACATAAACTTGCCACGGGAGCTTACCGCCAATTGATCGCAGGCAATTATTTTTATTAGTTACTAGTAGTGTCCCGCGGTTTTACCCGCGTATTTCCGTTATTCCCGTTATTTTTTTCGGGACGAAAAGTACTCTATGTGTTAATCCAGGGTGTCAGCTTACTCCATACCAAATTTTATTAAAATCGCTTCAGCCGTATAGACGTGAAGAAGTAACAAACATATGTACACACTCACAAACTTTCACCTTTGTAATATTAGTAAGACTATATTGTAAAAAGCTGCAATAATGAACTTCGGATATCACAATGGTTAGGTAGTGGGTTCGAATCTGTGCCTGCACCTCTGAGTTTTTTTTTTCAAGTACACCGTTGTCATTAGTACTGGCTATAAGGGTGAACGAAAAGATGGTGACGAAACCGCCGTGAGCAAGAAAGCCATATTTTGCAAGAAAGCCTGAAAGAAGATCTTTCGACGAGTGCCATCCGCCAACTGACTAGTGTGTTGGATTAGAATATGTAGATTACTCTAGATTCTAGAGTCCAGAATTATTCTCTGACTCTTCAGACTCAGGTTTTTTCTCTCAGGTCTAGACTCTAGACCAGGGGTCGGCAAGTAATTTTAGGCGGGGTCCGGATGCTGGGCCAAAATTTTACCGAGGTCCGGAAAAAAAAATGTGGTAATAGGTAATTAAGTGCTACTTATTTAAGTATTTATTGTATGTTTTCAAACCAAATTTGTAATTACATATAATAAAAACCCAAGACCTAAAATCAATGCAATAAATTACACCGACGCGCTTGGCCCAGTTCTTTATAGTTTGGTTCTCGAGAAGAACAGCAAACTCGAAGTGTGTCTGCTAGGCGGCCGTCTTGAACGATATTTGTTACTAAAAAAATCTGGTTGCCTGTAAAGTCGGTTTTACGGGCGAAGATTTTACGTGACAACGTCTTTTTCTCGGTAGAATATTTATTGATATGAATATAATTAAATTGCACAATAGGAACAAGGAATTGAATGAAAATAAGAATTGCACAAATTTTAACTATAGAAATATATTTTGTTTACTAAAACATTGTACATGTAAACTTAAACTTAACTAATTCCTATTTGAGTGATTTTGTTGAGGATAGGACGATGATAGGAGAAATATGAAATGAAAGGAAGTGTTTCTGCTGTAATGTGTCTTGCGAAAGTCAAGTCGATAGTTGTTCCTTTTAACGTAGTTGACTTAGAAACGTTTGATACGCAATCAAGATTATACGTATTTTTCATGAAATTAAGAAATTAATCAATCAATCATAGTTTACGATAATTAAATATCAGTGTACAATTATTTACCTTTATTGTTGTAGTTGTTGTAAATGACGAATCTAAGCACTCCACATTTTCACTACAGACACAGCTGACGATACTTTAACCACACGTGTAAACTTGTATTATGACGCTTTCTTGTTTTTCCAACGCCAAGAACGTTCGAGAAAGACAAAGACAGAGACACAAGCATGCGCCGATTCAATGCGCCTAATTCTCTAGTGCTGCGCGCGCGGCAGACCGATCATAGTTGAGTGGGAGAGAGACGCAAGGCATTCGGCGGGCCTCTCTCTCGTTCGGTGACTCATCGTAACGTTACCGAGCGTTACACTTTTTCATAAGTGACTCCCAGCCGCAACCTAATTTAAGACGTTGTCACGTCAAAAAAAACATTTTTGAGAAAGATGAGTCAAGACGATACGTAAGTCGAGCCAAGCATAGTAGCCAAATTGATAGCATTTTTTTTTGCAATTAACATATTTTTCTTAGCTGTGTTTGGCCTGAAATTCTTCAGTGGATACAGTTTTATACGTTTATAAAGATTAAAGATTTTTATCAATTATTTCCATTTGAAGTGAAGCTTTTGACAAATTAAACAATTAAGCAGTAAGTCAGCCACAATAGCCCAAAATGGTTCATGAGAGCTTTCATCCACCATGAAGCTCAGTCGCTTCATGCTTCAACTTTCTTTTCCGAAACCATTTACCAGAACAAAAGCCACGCACTGAGACCTTTGTTTTAATCAGGTTTCCGATACGGTGCGGTAGCTTTTCTGTTAGATATTTTGCTGCATCAATTGTTGCGGTGATGATGGCGTCTTTGTCCACGTCAAAATGTTTTATCACCCAAGTTGTCTTTCACATCCTGGAACTCCGTCGACCCACTGTATTCTCGGTAGCTCCTAGTTTTACCAACCTGCTTAGACGTTTGAGTTCCCTTCGATGGTCTTGGCCATCTCTAGGATCTTATCGTCCAGCATAATCTTGGGGCATCGGGTAGTAACTATGATTGGGTCGTTTGGTGGTGTCGCGGAAACAGATCTTCCCGCGCGCTCAGTCTCTTTTTCGCTCAGTGTCACGAAGCTATGTAATGCTACTTTATAGGTACTGTCTTGTCATGGTTCCCTTGATGATCCAGAAAGTGACATTATTGTAAATTGATGCTTAAGCCTCCTGGAGTTTCGCCTTTAAGAGGCTTTCACTTCCTAGCCTATAGGTTTGCATGATATTATCGCAGATCTTGAGATTGACTTGTCTTGTAGCTCGCAGTGTAGCTATAAATTCGATGAAGACGTTACGTGCGTGGTGCTCCGAAGCCGTGACATAGCGGGGCGGTTCAACCTGTGTCTTGTCGGCTCTCGTTCGGCTCATTTGTTGTTGTGAAGGTGCTTTGAGAGTCCTTGACGTCAATGGTGGGATGCATGGGATGAGATTCAGAGAATGCTCTTGGCTGGTTTTCCGCAGCTGCCCTGTGCTGTGCTCTTTCGGAGCTGGTTTGCATGGGCGAACTAGGAACAGGATGCCCCCCAGATGTCAGTTGCATTTGTTTGGTCGTGCGAAAGGGCTCTGAGAAAGCTCAGATTTTCTCCCCTATCTTCGTATACCGCAATCTCATGATGTTTAGAGGCCTCAATGCAACCCAGCCGGTCTGTGACTTGCGCTCTTGAGTTTCGATTACCAGCGCATGCACGCTTATTGCCCGGGGTGTTTCACCAGGATTTCTGATCAGGTGTGCGAGCAGCGCACTTGCCCGTGTGAAAGGCGTCCGACCTTACAAGTACTGTAGTAGTGTTTTTCGATCGCACCAACCGAAATCGGTGGCCGTGTACCTCGCACACATGGCATAGCGTTGTAGGTTTTCAGCTTTTTTGTGACTTTTACGGTACTCTCATTGAGCAGGCAAGACAACCCAGGTGACAAACGGGCTCGTTTCCATTCCCAGTCGAAGCAAAAGCTTATTTCGAGTCCTTCTTCGTTGCTGTCCATGAAGAGAGCCACTTAGATTACATATTATTTTATTTAATAAGTTAAATTCTACGTGGTAAAAAAATATTGTTTCAGTTAATAAAGGTTATCTACATTTTCAAATGTATACTTGGTATCCAATACAATACTTGGCGGTCCGAGGTTCGACCTTTCGCGGTCCGGATACGGACCGCGGTCCGCCTGTTGCTGACCCTTGCTCTAGACTCTCTTCTGTTGAGAGAATAACCCGAGTCCCAACTCGCGTGCATTCTCTTTGCAGTCCTTGATAAATGACGCGACCGATGTTTGAGTCGGACGAACTATTTATAGATACAGTTTTTAAGTGTTTATTTTCACCTATTTTACAATGTAATAATACCTTTTACATGTTTTAATTATTTTCCCTGAATAAACTATTTGTGTTTTAACTTATATAAGTATTTATACATCTGTACCTACCTACATACGTATGAGGTATGTTTTTTTTTTAATAAAGAGTGACGAGATCTACTGGTATCTCTCAATTTATTCAATCCTCATAAAACCTAAATGCAGACTAGTCGCCCTTTATGACTATTTTAACAGAATCAGTTTCACAATTTCACTTCGCCCACTCAGTTACTTCACGTGCTTCGACTACTTGTCAAAATTACGCGGACTAGTCAGGAGCCTCCATTAACGCGTTACTTGTCAATAAAACATAAAATCATTTTTAGCTTGTCAATTTGTCTATTTCGAGTCCCGCCCGTTGGTTGTTAATTGCCTCCTACGCCGGTTTCGGGGTCAGTAGCTGTCTAGTGTCTCGTCAAGACTTATTTGCATGTAGAAGGATGTTTGCTCGAGGAGATAGCGTATCGAATGACAGGAGGTTAAAATGTAAAAAATGTTTAGAAATTATACACAACCTACACATGTTTTGATTGGAGACTTTTTAATGAGGTTGGCAAAATCGGCTATAGATAATATATTCACTTTTTTAATAACTTTGTATTTCGTTTTATAAACTATAGCAGGAATTCATCATCATAATCAGGTTATACTTACCTATTGTTGTACATATAGCTTCTCCTATAATACGCTATTCACCTCGGTTTTACGTTTCCAACCGCCACCAGCTGCCTTTCGTAAAGCGTCACTCTAGCATCAGTCAGATGTTTGTGATAGTGTGGTAACCGTCTACCACTTAAGATTTTCGAGATTCATTCATTATAACTTTTGCCAAAATATATTTTAGATTGTTTTACTAATTTAAATAACTTTGTCCCAGAATGTAGCACACGTAGGTACGTGTATTATTCCCAATATAAGCAGTTATAGCACGCGTATATACCCCATTACACAACACTATTCACGCCTCCAACTATCAATACTCAAACTTTGATACCGTAAGGTTCGGAGCTTTTTCAGCCAATGCAAAAACAGACTCTAACGTTTCCAAGTAAGGTTCAACTTAACTTGCAGGATCGCTATTTTCAATTTTCCTCCAATCGAATTTGGCTGTAACATCAATCGAGTTCCCACATTTTCCGAGCGCACTTACACAATATCAATCAGGTTTTATTGGTGTTGTTGGGTGAGGCAGGGGGTGGAGGGGGGATGCAGGGCGCGACTATTTGTATCAATAACCTGTCAATGGGCTGGCGGCCGCGGGCCCCACTCTGGGCCTCGGGGCCCTGACCGCGTATTTGATTAGAAATGCATTACGATATGCGTGTGAATATTGGCGAGGCTAACATCATTTGGCACAAAACATTCTTGTTAACGGAATTGTACCTATAAATATTTACGTACATTATACTAATTGTATAGGCACACTAAAAAAAACTATTTAGTTGTAAAATAGAAAAATGTGCATATCAAATTGGGTATAGGTAACCTAGAATTTGACATACCATTTAAAATTATCTGTATTGATAGATCTTTCGCAGTATTTAGGTACAAGTAGATATTTTGTAATTTGTTGTGTATTCGTGTATCACAACTGTGTGCAGTCTAAGTGTTAGGTGATTAACTGCACAGTGTTACAGAGTACCTACCTAGAAACTCTATTCGGAGCTGAAAGACAGGTGTAGCAATCCCATGCAGGTGAAGCAATAGTCTATGTCTATTATTAAATGTTTTATGCGTAGCCTAAGTTTTTGATTATGCAGTTCCCAAAAAGAATGAAAACAAACTCTACTGTTGAACTGTAACTCTATAGTATTTGGGCATCTGACTATCTTAGGTATCATCCGTCAAATCGTCTTGTAGTTTACGCAATTTTTGTTTATGTTCTTACTCCTACTAAAGTTCTAAATATGAGTTAAAACATACTTTCAGAAATACATATTTGAAATCAACGTGGTAGATCTAACAAAAATATTCAAATTGTTTGAGAAATTACGTTGACATTCTGTTATACAAAAACATCACAAAAAAGGTTTCATTTGCAAAGTTCCCTCGTAACACTACATTATCTGCTATCAGTGGCGGTCGACAAAGTAAAATTGGGGACACCTTATTTCCTCGGCTGGTTTGCAAAACACGTTCGCGCTTCCACCTATCCCCACATCTCAACGCTTATAGATACTATCTGTTACACCTATTAAAGAGCCAAACGTAAAACGAGCCTTTAAAATTTGTGTATCCATTGCTGTTCCAACGAACAGAAATCTACGCTATGTTAAAATCAAAGCAGCAATGTGGAAGTCACGATCAGTAAGAGACGCATAGGAAGGTGTCGTTTAGAAAGGTGTAATACGGGATCAGGTGGGTGCCTTCTTCACGCCGCCGCCGCCGATAACACGCTAATGCCCTCAACTTTGCACCGCAAGGGAGGTCAGGGGGAGGAGGGTAGCCGAGGGATGGGAGCCATTCGTAAAGGAAAAATGGGAAAAGTCAGATCATTCGCGTTATTGAACGCGAATAACTTTATCGACGTGCAGTATGCGCTGCGAGCTCACATAAACGACAGATTTTTAGTACGATTCTCAAATTGGTCTGTCAGAAAATATTTGTACGGTCTGGTGAAACGAAGCATTTGCTTCAAGTGTGTGTCTATTCAGATCACGAAACTGATTCGATGTGTAATAAAATTTAACTGTATTAAGTATATGATAGATTCGATCTCTAAACAAATCATATAGATATTCTAGAACTAGTCTGCGCAAAGACAGTCTGTTATACAGAAGTGATTTCTGAATCCTCTATCTAGCAGCATCGGTGGCTATCATAAAATGCGTGTTATACAAATTTAGATAATGTTTTACTAATAGCTAATGTTTGAACAGTCAATACGTAATGGTAGGAGTATGCCTAGTTCGCCGGGGATCAGAAATTCTACCCTCAAGTAGTAATGTGTGTTCCGATTTAAAGAACAATGTTTCCAGAGAAATTAATTTCTAAACAAGACATAAATCATCTTTTTTGTAGGGGTAACAAACGAAATGCAGTGATACGTGTTCCTATAGCTTGACACTGTTATTACTACTGTAATAGAAAGGCTTGTGGACTTGAATTTTTATTTCAAGAATTAGTGGTCCGGTTGAAGTGCTCTTCAAATCAACTAGATCTATAATTACAGAGCTTATGTTTTAAAACTTAGCACTGAAATATCATCACCAATCGAATCAACCCGACAAGCACGCATAGAATCACATTGTTTGAGTAATATATTGACAGTGAGTATTTATTGACCGTTACGTAACATTGCAGCCGAAAGGGGTGCAATGAAATAAAAGCCTCATAAATATAAATGGTGAATTATGTTAGACCATTACACGTTGTCAATATCGAGGTGCGTCGCGCTCCGGTGAGTGTAGAGCAATAAATATACCGTTGGATGCCATTAGCGGAACGTTCGGATGATGTGGCCACCTTAGCGAGGCCCTCTATGCATTGTTTCAGTATCACGCACCTTTACGTAAATATTTCATATCGCACGTTTGTCGTTCTCCAAACGTCGGACCCGCGATTTGTTCCGGTAGCGGCTCCCAAGGTAAAGTACATAATATTTGCGGTAATAAACGTGAATTTATTACGCTGTTACGTTTGCAGTTTTACTGAAATGTGATGTGTGGGCTCGACATTAGCACCGGCTGCCTCCCCCTATCTTCTCCCTTTTGTAGTACTATGTAGAACATGGCCGTATAACGCATTTGGTACTTTCAGGCGTGTTTCTGTACGTATGCTTTATGTCGATAACATTCGTCATGCCTACCCAACAGAAAGCGCGTATTCTCATGTACCCATACATCCAGTGTTCTGAACATCTACGTATGTAAGTATTATTATGGATTGAGATGGTTCTGGTTTTGATAAGATTTGATGTTTTTTTTCCACAGAAGAATCCAAATACGTTTAACATTTCTAGAATGTGATGTTTATATATTTCTACGTTTTAAGCTTTTCGTACTAAATAGTAAATCACTAAACAATAAATACTTAATTATTTGTACCTGTACGAAATATAGATATAGGTATAATGATACCCATAAAATAGCAGTGATTACACCAATAAATATAATATAAATTACTATTGTGTGTAATTAGAGATATACACTTTTTTAAATGTAAACATATTCATGAAATTTTCAACGAAAGTTTATGTAACGAAAAAATAAACAGAACTACGCGAGTAAATCCGCGGTACGTTAATAAGCAAAATAATTATATAAATAATTAATTATGTTGTGCATTACGCACCAATAATATAGTTATTTTGTCGTAATTTTCCTTTAATGCTCTTGATGTTGTCGCGTCACAAAACTTTCTGGTGACTTAAGACGATGTCACGTCTTTATAAAGACACCTACAATCAACTGACAACTGCTTCCGAGCTAATAAGAGCAAACGTTCTTGAACAGAAGATACTTGGGTCCTGGTTTACAAAACTGCATTGGGACACTTGGCTACAAGTGCCGTAGCACATTTTGATGTCTTTTCATTTGTTTTTTTTTTAAGTTTACGTGATAGCATGGTCAGTACTCTTTTCATAGTGTACTAGCTATGGTACACTATGAAAAGAGTACTATAGTAAGCTATGGTAAGTCAGTGTGTTCATAACTTTCCTTGAATTTGGTAACCCAAAAAATTATAGGAAATTACAACACCAGGAGAGCATTAAACATGCTAAAAATTCTTTAAAAATGGTCATTGTATCACTAAACACTTTGTTTTACGTTGTAAGTGTTTGTTAGCGATTTGTTTTCTGTAAGCTTTAAATAAAGTTCGGTCGATCTTTCAATTAAGACTTGTAGGTTTGGACAACAAGCTTTGCCGTAGACATGCTGGGCACGTCCGCGAGACGGGCTGGCATTAAAAGGGGATTATGAGGCGAGCGGCCAACGACGCGGCGACGCGGCGCTACGTGCTTGGAGCAGGGGCATACTGATAACACGCCTTGTTTTAGACGCACAATCCCGTAGAGCGGACCACTGTACTGACCCGGACCCACGAGTAATAAAAAAAAGCTTATTATAATATTACTTTGTAGTGCAATCTACATATAACTTTCTAGTACACTACTAATTACATAAATCTCTGCTAATCTTTGCAGAGTCCTAGGCAGGAACCACACCTTTGCGACTTATACTACCGCTAGGCAGTTATGTGCAATCATCATGGTGTTCCGGTTTGAAGGCAAACTCTCCCACAGAATATACAGGGCACATAATATAACAGATAATGACAGATAATAGAGATAAGTCATCTTATATCTCTGGGTGATGAGCGCAGTGCATACGTAGTAATTTCGACTCTTCATATTACAATTGGCTGAGTGACGCTATGCCGTTAACAAACATGTAGTTTACCATCATGGACATGTCTTGCTTGTCCTGTCATTCTATACCATAAAAATAAATAAATAAATATTGGTGGACAATTCACAGACAACAACATCTGACCCCAAACTAAGCAAAGCTTGTATATAATATGGCGGCCAGATAGCTGACATAATACTTGTGTAGTTCTAAATACATAAAAATATGGTGGAAGTAGGGTGGGAATCGAACCCACGACCCTCGGCGTCGCAGGCAAAGTTACAAATATGTATAGGAATACATCTCGAAGCACCCCGATTCCTCAATGATTCGGCAGTTATTATAGAGATTTCAACCTCTATAGTTTATAGGCGGCAGGGACTGCTGTACCGGAGAACAGTGGTGTCAATTTTTTTTATAAAGAGCATATTGATAGAACGACAAGACATGTGCTGAATGAGAAACAGCACGTGTGTCCTTCATAACTGTTTTTTATGCGCATACATCCTCAACATATATGCGCATGCATACATCCTGAACATCAATTTTTGAAGGTACGCAAGTGTGGTCATGCACGATGCTACTGCAATTTAATAAGCATCTATGTCTAAGTCTTCTGGATCCTTATTCGAGACCTTGAATAGCTGAACAGTGAACATAAGGAGGTCGAAATCACAGCCCAGAAATGCACTTTGCTGGTCACCCGTAGAAATTTCTCTTCGTTCTGTAATTAACGAATTTATGCTTTTTAAACCGAAAGGTACAAGTTTTCGCTGAGACCGCGACACGGGACCGCGACACGAGACCGCGACAGGAGACCGAGACCGGAGACCGCGACAAGCACTTGCAAGTGCCTGTCGCGGTGAACAAGTGTAAACTTGTTCACCGGCGAACTAGTACATTAATTAACACACGTTAACGGACCGAAGACGAAGACAGACGAACCGAAATCACCTCTATGTTTACACAGTACAGCTCGGTGATATAAATTGGGGTTAGACAGATTATTTGGAAAATGTGAGGGTACTTCTCCAAGCAGATTCCGCAATAAGACCACTAACTATAGACACTACTTAAATTGGAAGGTTATCTATCATCATGGGTTTTATTCTATTGGTCATTTGATCATGTTACTCGATCTTCATTATATTTACCCATACAGAAATTATTCTATATTTAATTTGGCGTTAAGAATCTTCTACCGCAGCAGAAACAGCCCCCAGTACCAAAACTTAACTCAATCATCCCAAGAACATTACCACCGCAAAACTGAAATTAAATATTAAGTCACACGTTAAATTCAATCAAGGCTTATCGGAACGGCGCGTCACCCACCAGCCCCGATTGGAAACAGTTTTACAAGCAATAAATTGGTGCGGGCCGTGTCAGTGATACAACATTTATTAGCTACAATCCAGATTAGATTAGCGGTGCATCCCTGGGAGGGCGGCGCCCTCGGGACGGGAATTTGTCCCAGTAATGTGGCCACGCGCCGAGCTAATTCGATGTACTCCCAGACCCTTCCTCTATGTGACTCGCATCCTCTGCTTCATTTTAATTGAATAGTTGGCGTGGGGCGACGCTTTGTTCCTACAGATAGCTTTATAGCCGCTTTGCATAATTGCCGGCCGCGTCGCTCTAATTTGTTACAATTTCGCAATCTGTCACAGTTACAGATTAAGATCATATTTTGGCGTTGAAACTATAAAAAATGCGGGAGATACTCGTAAGAAGACAGTTTACGTAATATTTCTGTGGAATTGCAACTAAATTTGATTGGTCTATGGATAGGTATTTCCGATACCTATGCTTAGTGAAAGTAGCTAGGTAGTTTGGGGTTTAGTATTGGTGTAGTTCTCATTGTTTTGGTAAAAAAGGTTCTGGCCGTTAAAAAGTATATTAGAAATAACTTCCTATCTAAGCCTGTTTTTTTTTTTGTTTTCATACAACAAAAACTATTTAAATATTCAGAAGTATCTACCTGTTAATATATATGATGTAAATGTAGATATTTATAACATTTTGTACTGAAACTTCTAGACAAAAACGATACATCTTTACAAAAGAAAGCATAGCCATAGCGGATATATTAGCGTTTTTTTGTTCAACGGATATCGTTGTTGAATACTCTCACTGCCATCTAGCGAACGGACACGAAACGAAAAACAGGTTGTGTAACCCCAGACAGTAGCGAAGATTGGAAGATTAGAACTTCTGTGATATAACCTCTACCAACCTGTAACATCTCAATTGTAGCTTTTGTTTAGAGACAGTATGTGATAATCTAGTGGTGTCGCACGGTTTCACTCATCGAAATTACCTACATAAAAAAAACGAATGGTTGATCCCGTATGTTACTCTTATAATTAATTTGTTAAAATATTCATTGAAATAATAATACTAATTTTTTTTAATAGTTTAAATTTGAAGCTTGCATCGCGGTTTTTTTTACTAGCAGCGACCCCGGTTTAACTGGTGCAGTTCCCATGATAAGAAGAAGCCAATGTGTAATTCCAGACAATAATCTAATTGGGTTCCTTTCAACTCGATGGGTTAAGACGTTCCGACGTGATTGAGCAACAAACATCTGAACATCATTGAGTTGTGAGAAGAGAAGATCTGATATCTCTTTTCCATGTAATTTAATTTTCCTCGAAGTCATCGCGTATAGTATTTAAACTAAGTATAGGTAACTGAGGTACTGAGTATTAAGAAAAAAAGATGAAGAGAAAAGAAAACATAACTGTTAAAAGAAAACTAACTCTCGAAAAGATGTAGAAAATATAACTGTTGAACGACATTGTGAACTAGCTTGCGTAGAATTGGATCGATATGTTGTTTTATGTGTTTATAAACCACCTAGTGCCGAAATTGAGATCTTCTTAACTACTTTAGAAGAAGCATTGAGTAGAATATCTGAGAAAAGTAAACAGATTGTGATGTGTGGAGACTTCAACACAGATATACTTTCGGAATCTCGTAACAAGAGCAACATATTAATGTTATGTCAATCTTTTAATTTGACAAAAGTGTTCACTGAACCCACTAGGGTCGCAGTAACTAAGAAAGGTTGTTCTGCAACCTGCATTGATAATGTTTTTGTAAACTGTGAATACTTTCATTCTGAGGTCCTGGATTGTTTGCGTTCGGACCATAGGGGCTTGAGCATTTCTCTTCCTGCCTGTATGAAAAGGGCGGAAGAGAAAGTTCTTGTTAGACCCATTACATTGTCCCGCATGTCAGCTTTAAATACCGCGATAACTAATCATTTTTCCAACAAATTTTGCATTATGACAATTGATGATCCTAATCATAATTATTCTGAGTTTTTAAAATGCTGAGTACACAATTTAATAATATTTTCCATACCAAATTTGTTAATATTAACGCAAAACCGAAGTTTGCCGAATGGGCAACACCAGGTCTTATTAAAAGTCGAAGCAATCTGTACAATTTATACAAACTAAAGACATACTGCAACGATGATGCCACAAAACTATATGTTAAGAGATATTCAAGTATTTTTAGAAATGTATGTATTCGAGCAAAAGCAATATTTATACGGGATCAAATTAAAACTCCAATAATATGATAAAAACACGTGGAAGATAATAAACAATGAGTCTGGAAAATTAAAAGTCGTGAAATGATGAGCGCACTTCGGATTGGCGAAAAAGTCACTACGAAAAAATCGGACATAGTAGATGCCTTCAAGGTTTATTTTGCTGATATTCCATTAGAGACAACTAAACATCTAACTTCGTCTCCTTCTCTTGCAGAAAAATTGTTGACAGAAAATGTTGATTGTCCTTCATCTACATTTGAATTTCATCATGTTACTGCCACTGCAATACTAAAACGTTCAAAGATATTAAAGTTAAGAATACAGAGGACTTATGGGGATTATCTGTTAAGGTACTTGAGGGGATTATTAATAACATTGCCCCATATTTAGCAGAATTATTTAACGAATGTATAAAAATGGTACATTTCCTGACATGATGAAATATAGTAAAGTGATACCTCTGTTTAAATCTGGAGACAAAAACGAACTTGGAAACTACAGACCCATCTCGGTTTTGCCTTGCATCAGCAAAATATTCGAGAAACTTGTTCTCCAGCAACTTTTATCTTACTTTAATATTAATAATCTATTACATAGTAACCAATTTGGATTCACAAAAGGACGTTCCACTACCGATGCAGGTATTGAACTAACTAATTATATATTGAAAGCCTGGGAAGATCATCATGACGTTCTGGGAGTATTTTGTGACTTATCAAAAGCTTTCGACTGTGTTCATCATGACACTCTTTTAAAGAAACTGCAGTTTTATGGGGTTTCGAAACCAGCTCTAAATTTCATTTCTTCATATCTTAAAGACCGTGTACAAATAGTCGATGTTGACGGTGTGCAATCAAATGAGTCGCCTATAAGAATGGGTGTACCACAAGGTTCCATACTTGGACCTTTCTTGTTTCTTATATACGTTAATGATCTACCTTTTATGATAAAGAAACATAAAAAATAGAAATAGTTATGTTCGCCGATGATACATCACTTCTATTCAAAATTAAGAGAGGAATAAACGATTTCACTCAAATAAACGTACTTTTGGACATTGCGTACAAATGGTTTGATGCAAATAATCTAGTACTTAATCCAACTAAAACGAAATGTATAAAGTTCACACTCTGCAATGTAATGTGCGGTAAACTTGATATAAGACTGAAGGATGAACTTATCGAACCTGTACAATCTACTTGTTTTCTGGGTATTTCAGTAGATTCAAAGCTTCAATGGGGTCCTCACATAGAGAGACTAGCTGATCGACTCAGTTCAGCTGCCCACGCAGTTCGTCAAATTAAAAAATATCAGACGTTGCAACAGCTAGGCTTGTTTATTTTGGCTACTTTCACAGTATTATGTCCTACGGGATCTTATTATGGGGTTCGGCTGCGGACAGAAACTCTGTTTTCGTATTGCAAAAAGAGCAATCCGTGGTCTATATAATTTATCACCTAGAGAATCAGTACGGGAGATGTTCAAAACTATTAACATATTAACAGTCCCTTCATTGTATATTTATGAATGTATAATGTATGTAAGAAAAAATCGAAGTCGTCTGCAGAAATTAACTGATCTGAATCCAAAAGCGCACCATAAACACAAAATAGTATTTCCTAAGTGCAGACTTCAGAAAACAAATAACTCTTTCAAATGTAATGTTATTCGCTTCTATAATGCAATCCCTGTACAAGTGGAAGGCCTCAATGAAACCAAGTTTAAAAATGAAATAAAAAGCTACCTATTGAGCAAGGCATATTATAATATAGACGACTTTGTTAAAGATAGTAACGTATGGAAGAGAAATGTGTCGAAATTAGAATCTTGTAATAAGGTAAAATAATAGATTTTTAAGACTTTTGATGTTACATTGTTTGTACTAATGTAGTATCTGTATACTGTGTGTATTGATTATTTGTTATATTGTCTTCGACAAAGCCTTTTTACAGCTGCATGTAATTGACTAGGCCCCTTTACAGCTGCTTTATTCTTTTTGACGTTGTTATTTTATCATATTATGTACACAGATTCTTTGCCTTTTTGTAAATGACGTTACCAAGTGTTCTTATGAATTTATGGTATGAATAAATGAATTGAATTGAATTGAATTGAATTACTATTTTATCATTTTTATCTACTTGCTCCTAACATCATCATCATCATAATCAGCCCACATTCGTCTGTTGCTGGGCATAGGCCTCTCCGCCCTCTCCAATAATACGCCACTCAGCCCGATCCTCGGCTTTACGTTTCCAACCGCTACCAGCTGCCTTACGTATATCGTCACTCCACATCTATTCTGTGACTCCACCTAGTCTCAGGGCGTCCTACACTACGTTTGCCGATTCGTGGTCTGCACTCCAGAACTCGTCTACCCCAACGGTTATCGGTTCTGCGACACCACATAGCTCCTAACATAGACCCAGATAGATAGATACGAGAAATAGGCTCCATCATCTTCACTAAGTATTCAAGGTCAAAAAAAATTAATGACTAGGTAGTTTACGCCAATGAAACTTTTTTTAACGATGAAAACTGTAATTGATAATATATAACTGCATATACTTCAATTAACAGCTTATTGCAATTAGATACACTTTTGTATTGATTGATTGATGTATTGATCATGAATCATAAAAATATAATTGTGACCATTTTTGTCTTCAAAAATTTTGTTGTGCTTCTTGAATAACAGGTTAGCTGTAAGACACAACAAGGCGGGTTATAGAATAAAATAACAGAATTTTATGTTAACAAACATTTAATTTTGTATTCTTTAGCAATATATTATTTGTAATAATTATAATTTAACTACAAAGAAACTATAAACATCTATGTAAGTATCAGAATGTTGGAATCATCTGTGAACATAGACAGCTAATATTGTCTAAGCTAGAAATTATTACACCTAGCCTTAACTATAAACACCTAAGTATCTTAAATCAAGATTCATTTTGTAATGTATTGCACGTTTGTGATTATATTGTTTTTGATAAAAATTAAACCGAATTTCATTAGGTACCTATCCTGAAACATTCACTTTTTAATCATACAACTAAATTTTATACACAAAATTTTGGAACGTCGCGTTTTCTATCATAATGAATTCGTGAAAGTTTAATCTACTAAAAATTGCAATGAAATGCCAACTTTCATACAATATTTCTACAGGTCTAAACTACGACATAGGCTTAGAAAAAAATGAGCACTACAAGACAAAACTATTAGGAACATATCATAACAATAATTACACGATTAATACTATATTAAATATTATTTTACAACATATTACATCTCCGAGGTATCATCATCCGACGAACGAATCGTCGATTAAAATTTGCACGTGATAGTTTCATCACAAATCACAAAATATCGCAGAGGCGAGCGGTCGGGTCGTCTCGGCCTCGTTTTGTAAAAAGCGTTCCGCGTAAAGATTCCGGTGGCGGGTCTCGTCGATCTCAGCACTAGGTGGGACTGTGGGGCGGCAGCGAGTGCGGCAGCGGGTGCGGAGAAGCGGCGCGGAGCGAGTCGGGCGAGGAGCCAGGCGAGGCGCGCCGGGCCGGGTACGGCGAGAACCGGTGGTGTTGTAGCGCGGCGGGCGGCACGGCGGCCGGGCCGGCGCCGGGCGCGCCCGCGTACACGGGCCGCGGCAGCTGCAGCCCCGAGCCGGACGCGAGCTGGTGGTGCGCCAGCAGCTGCGGCGCCAGGCACGCCCACTGCCCCCACAGCGCGGCGGCCGGCACGCCGTACAGCGGGTACGCGGCGCGCAGGAACAGCTGCGATCGCGCCGCCAGGATCGCCTTCTCCTCCAGCGTCAGGTTGTTGTTGTGCTGGTCCAGCTCAAACGGCCGCAGCGGCGAGCGCAAGTACTGCTGCTCCGCCAACATCGACTCCATAGTCTCCCTGCAACACGGCCGCAATATTTAATACCCCGCAGTGAGACACCGTACGATAGCGCCATATAATAAATGAATAAGTATCTACCTATGACTGATGGCGCCGAAGCGCCCTTCGTCGGGGAAGTAGGGTGGTCTTTCGTGCTCGCCCGTGACATAGAATCTCGACAAAACAAAGAAATTTCAAAATAAAAATGTGTTACATCGATACGACGTCGAAGAATAGGTGCCGTCTACCGAACGGTACGGAGCAAATCTTGGGAAAGGTACGAATTGAGGGTGCGGGCAGATTATAAATTACACGGACTGATATTACGGTGTCCATAATTATTAAAGACATTCGATCGATTAAGAGGCAATAAGTAATAAAGATGGAGACATAATTGCGGACGTGAAGGTAGGAATCAATCGGCATCCGACATTTAATAGTACCTGTTTGTTTTTTTAATCGTGATAGTCATAAAATTGCTAGGTACAGATTTATTTTTTTGTAAAACTAGACTAGAAATACATTGATAGGTGCAAAAAGTACAATTATGTGCTCGTATTTTCATCGTACATGAAGAAAAGTAAAAGATAGATGCTATGGCAGAATAAACACTGTTATGATAGTTACCTCTCGAATTCAGTGAGACGTGAAGAGTCACGGAACCCTTTCGCGAACGGATTACTGTCGATTTTCAGCTTCGTGATCTGAAACAAAACGATAAATCTTTTAGAATCAAACTTGGTAAAAAGGTTTGAGGTTCTGAAGAGCCAATTTTTTTAACGCTTTAAAGAATAACGCCAAAACCGCACCTACTAAACTTAAAATCAGAACAATCCATTATATTTTTATAGTTAGTAGAAAAAATATGAATCTGAAATACCAACATATAGATATCGGATCCACGCTTTCATGCAGTAAATAATCAGCATTTGTGTTCCTATTAAAAGAGGTTTACGTTTATTGAAGCGGCTTTAAGTGACGTTATTCAGAGTTTTAAGGCTGTGTCTCAGTACGAACGGGCCGGGGCTGCCTTGCGCCGCCCGCTGGGTTCTGCATACGCCACTAATAAGGTTAACTTATTGTCGACACACCACATTGGTTTATCTCTTAAATGGCCACTATGGCGTATTACGGTGCATTGTGCTCCTTCAAATGTGACACGCAGGTATTGTATGCTTATTGAGTTCAGAAAGTAACTAGCAAAATAAGTGAAAACACGTTACATTATTTCTACGTTTATTTTTGGTGATCTGGTATACATATTGTATACTCATAGCATAGCTTGACTTGAATTTTCTAAGTGTCTTAGGTTAAACTAATAAAATCGCTGGTGATCGAAGTGTATTCATAATTACTAGTGGTAGTATTATTGGTTCCGGTCGATCGTGGCTATAACAACAATTTAATTATAGGTACATTGGCACACCTGACTATTCGTAAGTAAGAAAACCATAAAGTTTGAATTTTACTTTTTTTTGTGTAGTTTAATAACTTTAGTAGATACATACGCGTAATAACATAAGACATACAATAATATATGCAAACTAAAATGCGTAGAATAATAATAAATCATTTAATTAATAAACATTTTACACTCGGTATTATATCCCTATGTCTAAGCAAAAAAAGATTGATAATTTGACCGGGTCATTAACGGCTTTTTAGAAATGATTCCAAGTAAATCGTTAAAAGAAGTCGTTGTCCTCGTAAAGTAAATATTTGATTTAAGGGAAGGTCGAGGTGTTAAAAAATGTGTGTTGGCAGAGCGGAGGCAGCGGCGATGAGAAATCGCCCCTCACTGAGTAGCCCCGCTGCGGCTCGCACAATTTGTGAATAATATTTACGATAAAACCTGCCACGGAACCGGCCGCCATTAATAGCGTCCGTTCTCCTAATATCCGCGCGGATTAAACCAATATCGGAATTAATTTTAGCGCACTCTTGGCATTTTTATGACGAGGAGGTGAGAAAAATAAAGTATTTTTTTAATGGTTTGCAATAAACAAGTCATCGGTTCGGGCGCACGGTGTCAATCTTTCGGCGTGTCCACTCGACGACGGTAATTACCTGGCGAGTGAGCCGCGTTCCCTGCCGGCGCGGCCGCGGCCGCGTCTCACCTGACGCTTGTCTAGACTCACCACGTTACGTGTCTCTTACTACTACTAATAATATAATACTAGGTAGCTGCTCCCGCCTACGCACCCACTCGATTGACTGACACAGATACTATCAAAATTCAAGACGTAGACTAGTACTTAAGTGTATTGTCAGGTTTCACCTTTGTTATCATTATAAATATGGTAAAAGCGTTGTAATAAAAATCCTTTGATTTGTTAACTTAAGGAAAATATCAGTGCAGAAGTAATAATAAAATTATAGCGAACAGTGAGCATTTTAGCTTTTTTAATATAAATACTTACTTAGCTTATTAATTTAAGTTTTATTTCAATCACCACACCAAACTTCTTTAATATAAACTGCCTTAACACTGTATTAAGTTATAATAAATTTTAATGCATACCTATTTAGATTTATTAACAGTAAAAACATAAGAATGTGACTTTTACCATTTAGGTTACCTACAAGCATTTATTGACTTTTTATTTGTAAAAAGTATTCTCAGCGAAAAGCAATTTCTGCGAATTTTCTTTGTACCTCAAATACAAAACATGTAGTAAGTAAAAATGAAGTAAGTAGGTATTCCTCTACGTTCTTCATAACTGGCCAACATTCCATTCCCGTAACAATTAAATTCTCAAATTCTTTTTAAGATTTACGTGTTTATTTGATCTGCTCATGAGAGATACGTTAATCTGCAATACTTCGTGATAAATGTCTCACATTTTCATGTCACAGATCAAAGACATCAATAAAAACAACAAGATATAGAGATAACTATGACAAGTCTTCAGTGTCGCGGTGAATAATTTCACGGGTACCGCGTCCTTCCTAAGAATAGCAACTTTTAAATAGTTCAACTAAACTAAACAAAGACAGTGTTGTTACAACTAGTGATTCATTGATACTTGGATATGTCTCATAAAATATTGTGTAGGAGAGGAAAAGTTTATTTAAATTCTTAGTAAAAAAAGTTTTTTTTCTTTTTTTTCTCTTTATTGGGTTTAAACAGGGTTTTAATTAAATGTCACCCTTGTAACAAATCATACTACTTAAGTCTAAAACAATTCATTTCTCGGTTTGAGGGCTGTGTGATAAATATAATACAACCTTCTAGCGTCTTGAGAGTCAGGATCGCTCAGTACAATATTGCATCCTCCTATTTGCCAGAAGATATTAAAAACAAGAACAAAATTAAAAATTTTGACTAACCCCCGACTACCTTAGATTTTTTCAACCTTTCTACCTTAGATTTGACCAACATTCTACTAGTCAAGCCCTTTCATTTGATACCCATATAAGGGAGTTGTGAAAAAAGAAATGTAATTCGCCATTTTGTGGTAGCGGCCATCTTGGATTTGAAATTTGTCATAGTGCAAAGTATTCTACTAGCCAAGCCGTTTCGTTTGATACCCATATTGCGGTAGTAGTGAAAAAAAAAAATAATGCGCCATTTTGTGGTGGCGGCCATCTTGGATTTGAAATTTGTTATAGTGTATAGTACTCTGCTAGTCAAGCCCTTTCATTTGATACCCATATTGAGGTAGGTTGTGAAGAAATACTTTGTCCGCCATTTTGTGGAGGCGGCCATTTTGAATCAAAATTAACCAAACATAGCTAAAAACACCCGCGCGGATGTTAACTTTCAAATAAAAAAACCGCATCGAAATCGGCCCATCCGTTTGAGCTCTACGGTGCCACAGACAGACAGACAGACAGACAGACAGACAGACAGACAGACAGACAGACAGACAGATAAACAGACAGACAGACAGACAGACAGACAGACATCGACGTCAAACTTATAACACCCCTTTTTTTGGTCGGGGGTTAAAAAAGTTGTAGTTGTGCAACTGATTGGCATGCAAGCCCTAAACCAGAGGTGATCAAATGGCGGACAGCCGGATGCGGATCTATTTCGCACGGACACGCTTAAATACCCCGCTTTGACTTTTTTTATATTGATTAAAAGAATTGCTCTTGACCACCGTCTCGCCTGATGCTAAATGCGTTCCAAATGTTCCGTATGGAGGGTGCTTTTCTACCAAACCACTTCGTCTTTCCCTGCATAAGTTATAGGTATATTGGTTATGCTAATTTAAATATCGAGAGAAGACGTAATCTTAGTTTGTACTGAATTTCAGCCAGATTTTGTTCAGCCGTTACGACGTGATTGAGCAAAAAATATACAAGCATCCAAACTTTTCTAAATTAGTAGAATCGTTTTTAAAATACTCTGCGATCTATTCTCAAACTTAACAAAAACAGAAAAAATCGGTTAAATCCCTAATAAACTAGATGTAACTATTAGAAAAACTCCATGCAGACAACACATTCTAAGTAATACAGATGTTTCTATTACAAAAGTAACGTCAAATCTCTTTGTTCAAGCTTTCGGAATGTCAACCTTAAAAAAATAGGCTCTCACAAGATCTATTTCAAGCAGGGGTCAGCAGGGGTATTTATGGCAGCTACTCTACTTGCACACCCACCTACGGTATCATTGACACACAATGGACGACAATAGACCAGCTCTCTCGGAGCGCCTTACTCGCGTCAGGGCATGAGTGCGCCTACAAGCGAGTAGTAGCTGACAATATTGATGGATTATACATAATGTATGCTGCGCTGTCGCTTTCGACACGCCCCGTTATTGTTGTCCACGAAACCCGGTGTTCACTGCTAAACTGCGTTAACTCAAACCTAACTGGATTTGTAAACTCCGCTCTCGCAGACAATGGGAATCCAATTAACCTAAACCACTTAAAACATCGACCGAGAAAGAACACCGAAATAATGAACGAGACAGCTACTCGCCGGCGACGTTTATTAGATTTAGTACAAACATAAGAGCGAGCCGTGTCACAACAACCTAATTTAAGTATCAACAAACGTTCGCGTCGGCCGGCTGCGCCCGCGCTCACTGACAACATTAAAGGCACTCCTAATGACATTATTCCCGGGCGGGGAGGACAAAAACAAGACATCACAAAACAGCGACGGAGGATACAAGTGTGACTGTCTCGTAACTCTCGCAGCCATCGGGATAGTAGTAGATCGGGATTTTTTAAAGTCAGAAAATAATTCGGAACGAGTTCAGTTTCGTATTATATTTGAAATTGCATTGCCGTTTCCGTTTTTCTATACAGCACCTTTTGAATATTATTATTTCCGGGCAAAATATGAAAAAACACGACAACAGATTAGCGACAGAGGGTACTAGTGTGACTGACTGTCTCGTAACTGTTGCAACCATCGGTATGGAACACGGTTTTTTAAGTTAGAAAATAAATAGGACCGGTCTCAGTTTATAGTAGGTATTCGTACTTACTATAAACTGAATTTAATGAATTTAATTGAATTTTCCGTTTTCGAATACTGCTTTTGCTGCTGAATTTCTTATATTTTTATTTCCGGGCGGAGAACAAGAAAAGAAAACATCACAGATTTGCAACAGAGGATAAAGTGTGACTGTCTCGGTAAATCTTTCAACCATTGGGATAGTAAGGACACTGTAAATACTTTGTCCTGTCACAACTGTTTTTAATTCACCTTATCTCCTCTGTTTATTAAAACTCTACATTGTTTTATATGTTTGACATCAGAAAGGTCTAAAATTGCAATAAATACCGATTTGATTTCATTTTTCAAAAAAACTAGACAGTTCTAAATAAAACATAATATTGGCCAACGCTTTTTACACAACATCATGGTCTAGCTCCAAACAAAGCAAAATGTGTACAACAAAAACCAATCCTGCAAGAAAGATAGCTGGTATAATGAACTTCCTTGTATAATTTTTAATTTAGGCAACTATACATAGGGAAACAGACACATAACAAACAGCCGTTTACAAATGTTTACAAATTACAATACACAAATGCTTAACATAGGTACGGTTCTAAGTTAGCTTAAGATCTTTTTCATTTCAAATATTTTTTAAATTATTTCATCGAGTAATGAACCAAGGAAACATCGAAATACGAGCATGACTCGTTTTGAACTTCTCGTTTATAATCGTAAGCAAATCAGCCCTCACGTAAGAAACCCAAAACGGTACAATTAGACTACATCTGTGGATACGCCGCGCGTTGCAAATGAACACGCAAGCGACGCGACACGGCGACCGCGACACGACAAGAACATGGAAGGAAATAAATAAATGTCACGTTAACGCGACTCGCTCCTTTGCGCTCATTGATTGATGGTCGCACCAACGCCGCGCCAGCCGACGACGACGAGATCGTATAGAATATTCGTATCCAAGACTGAGACTGTTACTTATGGCTAACATCTGTCACAACTTCCAGTACTATGATCGAATATTTGGAAATATGAACATTAAATAAATAAATAATAAATATTGGTGGACAATTCACACACAACACCATCTGACCCCAAACTAAGCAAAGCTTGTGTGATGGCAGCCAGATAGCTGATATAATACTTATATAGTTTTAAATACATACTTATTATACATAGAAACACCCAGACACAGTGCAAACTTTTGAATTCATCACACAAATATTTGCACTGGGTGGGAATCGAACCCACGACCCTCGGCTTCGCAGGAAGAGCTACTACCAACTAAGCCACTAGGGCAGTCAATGCAATATAATATTTAGTGTTAAGTGTTTAGTGTTAAGTATACTCTTTGCAGAATCCATCTGGGGAAATACGTTTGCCAGATATTCTACCGCCAAGCAGTGGACAAACATCTCCTAGTTCCGGTTTCAAACATTGAACGCTCTGATCTTGTCTTCCACCACATTGGAAGACGACCCCGGGGTTGACTGACGGATGGCGTCCACTCTGTAAAAGCCTTAGGCAACCAAATGAATGCATACCGATTAGTTCTAAAAACAGTTTGAA